>CM042256.1:48851369-48883869 GCA_023566225.1 Romanogobio albipinnatus | reverse complement strand
TATATATGTATATATATATATATATATATATATATATATACACACATATACATATGGGATTCATATGGGGTTCAGCTTTTGACTATATTCAATACATATTTTATTATATTAATACATTTCCTCTGCAATGTTTAAATGTTGATTGATTGTGTATTCAGTCAGGATTCATTTAAACCATACAGTAAGATCTAGATATAAAATTATCTTTTAACTAAATGAATACAAAGTAACATTTATTCATGCATTTTTCATGTATATGCACCAATATAACACTAGATATTAATAAACCACAATATTTGTGTAAATACTCTGTTGTACTAAATAATTTTACATATAATAATGCCACACAGAGGACATTTCTCACTGAAAACATTTATTTTTTTACAAATTGCTTAGTTCAAATGAGCTTAAGCAACACAATTGCTATACATTTTGTCCTAACTTAATTTGATTGTGTTCAATCCACTTAAATATAAGTCAAATTGAAAATGTCACTTAAAATGTATTCATTCCATGATGTTGAAGTTACATGAACAAATTATGTTTGATTAACTTAAAGGAACACTCCACCGTTTTTAGAAAAAGGGCTTATTCAACTTCTTTCCTACATTTAGATATGTGGGCAAATGCATTTTTGTCTCAGTGCATGCATTGTTTTAGTTTGGCAGGGTCGCCGCTAGCTTAGCTTAGCATAATGAATGGAATCCTATGTTGCCAGCTAGCATGTCCCGAGTAAAAGTGATAAAAAAAAAACAAAAAAAAAACACCTAATTACTTCTTGTGGCCTGCATATTCACGACGAATACAAATAGCGATGCAGATTAATACTAAGCGATTTCCTAGGCAGATATTAACTTGGGACTATACTGTGGGGAAGCACAGGCGAAGCACTGCTACTTGGGTGCAGAGATATCACGCAACACATGAAATCCCCAAACTTTGATTTCATGTGTTGCGTGATATCTCTGTAATTAGGTGGGGTTTTTTTTTTGATCACTTTTACTCGGTACATGCTAGCTGGCAACATAGGATTCCATTCATTATGCTAAGCTAAGCTAGCGGCGACCCTGCCAAACTAAAACAATGCATGCACTGAGACAAAAATACATTTGCCCACATAAATGTAGGAAAGAAGTTGAATAAGCCCTATTTCTATAAACGGTGGAGTGTTCCTTTAATTGATTCATGTGGGAAAGATGTACACAATTAAATCATGTAAATCCAACACACTTTTTTTCAGTGCTGAGCGACGATGCGGATTAAAATCATTGAATCGGAGACACCCGAAAACTGCCACAAGCCAATCGTGGCTTAGCAACCGTGCCTGGGTGCGAAGGTCTGTCAGTCTTATTAGCCTACTGATATTAGCCTACTCCTTGGGAATGTCTGACACCAGCGCATACATACTATAATAGACTTGACAGGCACAGGCGTAGCAACAGTAACTAAGGAGGGCGGGGCTTAGCGAAGGGCGAATTGATTCAGTTCGAGTTGATTGACAGATATTATGAATCTGACTAACTTTAACTGCTCTGTGTCTGAGATCTGAGAGAAAAACACACTTTTGCATTTCATGGGAGATTTCATTTTGTGAACTATATAGCTAGTTTGCATTTTTGACATATAAAGTTCTACATTTGAAATGACGCTATGGTTGTCTGAAATGCCTGTCCGTTCAGGTCATAGTCGGCTCACGTGAACTATGGTTAACCGCCCGGTGATTCCCCAGTAATTGCGTTATTGCATAAGCCTATATAAACTGCTGGTAGATGTCTGCTTCTCTGGCCGATTCTTCTCCCTGGAGTGTGTTTTAGCGTTTGCTGTCAGCTCGCTGTGAGCCCACTGTGATGACCATTAGCACGCAGCTGCGGTCTGCGGGAGATAACCGGTGATTCAGAGCTCTCGTCTCGTCTTATCTGCGGTACGGCCGTCGCACGCGCACCCACACCCGCACGCGTCCCGCTCAAAGCCATCTGTCTACGTCCACAGCCTTTGATAAAACTGCAGCTTTGTGCTTGTACCCGCCGCGTGTTTATACGCTTTCCAGATGTCTGTGTTTACTAAAAGCGTTTGGAATCCCATTTGAATGTTTCATGGCACTTTTCACAGATGAAAATCGGGTGTTAAGTGAGTTTAATGGTCTAGATCAGGATTAAAGGACAAGAAATTGTTACTAACAAGGTAAAAAAGAAAAAAAATCGGAGCTGTTACTTAAAGCTAGCCTGGTCCTACCAGACTCTCGTACATTTAATTTGTACAGAGAGTCTGGCCAGGGGTGGACTGGGGCAAAACAGTGGCCCCTGGACTTTCTGGCACGGCCCATCACACCGGTCTGCGACACACCTCACCATTAACCCACCAGCTCATTATACACCGGGCAATTTTAAACACCAAAACTACACTCTAAAAAAAAAAGGTTCTATATGGCACCAAAAATGGTTCTTGGCTCGTAATCATAGGGGAACCTTTTTTAGTGCTATATAGCACCAATTTTGGTGCTTCAGTGGTTCTTCAGCGGTGCTTCAGTGGTTCTTCACCGGTTCTTTGACTAAGGTGCTATATAGCACCGCTAACTATGGTGCTATATAGCACCGCTACCATATACAGAACATGTTAAGATATGGTGCTACACTCTAAAAAAAAAAAGGTTCTATATGGCACCAAAAATGGTTCTTGGCTTGTAATCATAGGGGAACCTATGTGCTATATAGCACCTTAGTCAAAGAACCGGTGAAGAACCTCTGAAGAACCGCTGAAGAACCACTGAAGCACCAAAATTGGTGCTATATAGCACTAAAAAAGGTTCCCCTATGATTACGAGCCAAGAACCATTTTTGGTGCCATATAGAACCTTTTTTTTTTAGAGTGTATATAGCACCAAAAGTGGTTCCTCTATGATTACGACGAAGAACCATTTTTGGTGCCATATAGAACCTTTTTTTTTGAGTGTATTTATACAAAAACATGAATTATATTAATTGTTTTATTGAAATGCTTATCATACTGAATGCCTGGCATACTTCTTCAGGTTATAATTTGTCTTTCCTGGTGCACATGGCAGATAGCTGTAGTTTAATATCATTAAGTGAAATACCTACCATAAAATCAGACCATATACAATTAATGCTATGGTCTAGAAGACTTAGGATGTAGTGCAGAATGTGGACTGTTTTAGGGTGCCTGGTTATAGTATGTAATCTGTAATTTTATGGAATAGAGCTCAAATAGTGGAAAAGAGTTTAAAAATTATGTGAAAAATATTAAAATGATTTCTGAAGGATCATGTGACACTTACTGAAGTAATGATGCTGAAGTCAGCTTTTACAGAAATAAATGACATTTTACAATACATTCTCATAGAAAACAACTAGGCCTATTGAACATTGTATTAATATGTCTTAATATTTGTTGTTTTACTGTATTTTTGATCAAATAAATTCAGCCTTCTTCTTTCAAAAACATTTTAAAAAGTCTTAATTATTTCAAATTTTTGATTACCAGTGTGTAAAATAATGCATGTGAACTAACTAGCAAATTATATATTTATTTTCATATATGACACTTTCCATAGGCTGCTTGAATATGAAAGTTGCCAGTTTTAGCATGATGTATGTTTAGGCTAAGCCGTTTCAGAAATATATTTTGAGTACTATATTCAAAAATGATTTTGAAATGACTGAAGAAAGCCTGGAAACAGAAAGACAAACATTCCCTTTGATATGCTGAAAAACTGCGAATGCTACATCAATGTTTCTTTGTGCCTAATCTGATTCATTCTAAAAGGTCAGCAGTAGTTTACATCCCTGGAAATTAATGTCTGTCGTTTAACATTTTTAAAATTGTTAACAGTCTGTAAATATTGCTGTAGCCCATATTCAGCTCTTACCTCGGCTCGCATTCAAGTGCCGCCCGTGCTGCTCGGCTGCTGTGCACAATTAAATTTGCCTCCTTCAATTTGATTGGATATCGCAAACATTTTGACATTGACGAGTGCTTTTACACCAGGCTATACACTCACCTAAAGGATTACTAGGAACACCATACTAATACTGTGTTTGACCCCCTTTCGCCTTTCAACAAGGTGCTGAAAGCATTCTTTAGAAATGTTGGCCCATATTGATAGGATAGCATCTTGCAGTTGATGGAGATTTGTGGGATGCACATCCAGGGCACGAAGCTCCCGTTCCACCACATCCCAAAGATGCTCTATTGGGTTGAGATCTGGTGACTCTGGGGGCCATTTTAGTTCAGTGAACTCATTGTCATGTTCAAGAAACCAATTTGAAATGATTCGAGCTTTGTGACATGGTGCATTATCCTGCTGGAAGTAGCCATCAGAGGATGGGTACATGGTGGTCATAAAGGGATGGACATGGTCAGAAGCAATGCTCATGTAGGCCGTGGCATTTAAACGATGCCCAATTGGCACTAATGGGCCTAAAGTGAAGAAAAGAAAACATCCCCCACACCATTACATCACCACCACCAGCCTGCACAGTGGTAATAAGGCATTTTGGATCCATGTTCTCATTCTGTTTACGCCAAATTCTGACTCTACCATCTGAATGTCTCAACAGAAATCCAGACTCATCAGACCAGGCAACATTTTTCCAGTCTTCGACTGTCCACTTTTGGTGAGCTTGTGCAAATTGTAGCCTCTTTTTCCTATTTGTAGTGGAGATGAGTGGTACCCGGTGGGGTCTTCTGCTGTTGTAGCCCATCTGCCTCAAGGTTGTGCGTGTTGTGGCTTCACAAATGCTTTGCTGCATACCTCGGTTGTAACAAGTGGTTATTTCAGTCAAAGTTGCTCTTCTATCAGCTTGAATCAGTCGGCCCATTCTCCTCTGACCTCTAGCATCAACAAGGCATTTTGGCCGCACAGGACTGCCGCATGCTGGATGTTTTTCCCTTTTCACACCATTCTTTGTAAACCCTAGAAATGGTTGTGCGTGAAAATCCCAGTAACTGAGCAGATTGTGAAATACTCAGACCGGCCCGTCTGGCACCAACAACCATGCCACGCTCAAAATTGCTAAAATCCCCTTTCTTTCCCATTCTGACATTCAGTTTGGAGTTCAGGAGATTGTCTTGACCAGGACCACACCCCTAAATGCATTGAAGCACCTGCCATGTGATTGGTTGATTAGATAATTGCATTAATGAGAAATTGAACAGGTGTTCCTAATAATCCTTTAGGTGAGTGTAGATTAGAGTTTTGCCTCAGGTGGGCTGCGCGGGCCATTCGTCTGGGCTGACGGAAGGATATAGGCTACGTAGTTTTACTATAATTTATTCTTCATATTTACGTAGCAACGGGCCGGCCCACATTGTCCAGCGGCCCACCAGGAAAACGCCCGGTATGCCAGATGGCCAGTCCGCCCCTGAGTCTGGCCCAGTGTTGCCAAGGAAAGCAGCTAAAGCCTGCCCAAAAAGTCGCTAAATGTCGCTAGATGACGTTGTGCGTCAATTAGCATATCCGTGACGTCACCACGTCGTCCTTGCGTTCTGCCTGCCTAAAATGCTTTTTCTCCTAATCCACTAACCCAAACTGTATTTTAAACTAATATAATACAGCAAACTGTCCAGTAAATAGGTTCTCATTTCCTATATCTTTTTGTCATACAATAGAACGAGTATGATATAGTGAAAAACAATTTTTTTATATGTGTAAAATAATCTGAATTGAGAGATGTCAGAACCTGGACAAACTAAAGCTTTGTTATAGTGATTAAAATAAGTGAAAAGCACAAGGGAAGAATGGAAATCATAACGGGTAAAACTAAATTCTTTAAAATTCAAAGGAAGCAAATAAGTGATAAATCTGTAGCAACTCTGTGTGCTTATGTGGAGCTCGCTCATTCACGTCTGTCAGCTGCTGTGTGCGGTCACCTCAGCCATTCACTGAACACGGTAGACGCAGAGAGAGGTGTGACGGCAGGGAGAAAACAAGACCTTGCGCTCGCAGGACAGTCCTAGCAGCATTTCTTAAGTAGCTGACGTTTGTCCAAAAAGTCGCCAGATTTGTCGCTAGTCGCTTTTTTGAAAAAAGTCGCTAAAGGGGTCTGAACAAAAAGACCCCAAGTTTGGCAGGGCTAAGTTGGCAACACTGGTCTGGCCACTCTCCATTGACAAGCGTTAACTTCCTTAAAGGAACTCTGTTGAAGTTTAAAACTATTGGATCTGCCCAGAGCCACTCTCGATCTGCAATTAACCAATAGCTAACATTTGGTCGTGAAGTATGTCATCTCAAACTAGCGCACGACATCAACGTCATCGTTCTCAGCCACTCCCTCTGTTCGCTGATTGGACCAGTTAAAAATTGACCGGATAAAACAAGAGAATATACCGCAATCCCAGATGAAGAACTGAAATAAAATTTAAATTGAGCGGACGTACGTAGGAGGGCGGAGCCAGGCTAACTTAAAGCTGCACTGCTGCAGTCCGCAAGTTTTGCCTCTTTGTCGCCATCCCTGTTTGAAACCAGTAATTGCAGTTATTTGTGGAATTATCATCTTTACATGGGTTGTGCTTCGGCACGGCTCCTCCATGCGGATGAATCTGATGTTTTGAGGAGTATGTGCGGCTGTCATTCATCCACTGCACCGGTGTGGATACTGTACTTCAGAATCACAGATTCTACGTCTTGGAAGTACGACCAAAATAAGAATTGTCCCCGCAAAATGTCATCTGAACAAGTAACATGTCTGCCACTTTTGTTCTGACCAACTGAGATTGACCAATGGTGATTGAATCTAATGATTGCTTAGCTCACATCACATCAAACCACTCAAATTATAAAACGTTATTAAGCTTATACTGTTGTGAATCGATCTAAGGTAAGGAGAAATTGATTTTGGATCATTTCTAACCAAAAAACTGTTACTGCAGCTTTAAACAAAGATTACTGAAAATACTATTTCAGTTTTCTTACCAATGTCATGTTTAATTCAATGTGTATTGTGCTTTTTCTGTCTCATCATCTGGTGTGGTGTGCCCCAGGGATCCATCTTGGGACCTTTATTGTTTTCCCTTTATATTCTTCCCTTGGCCCACATTTCATACCACTGTTAGGTGGATGATTCTCAGTTTTACCTTCCAGGAAGGGTTGACACCACTGTTTCATTCGATGTTTTATTGAAATGTCATTTTTGTTCATCTTGAATTCTCACAGCTTGTGTTTTTCTGTGTGAGTCGGAGTGAACTGCGGCGCTGATAGAGTCTCATGAATGCACAGTCGAAAGACCAGCGGCCAAGCTCAGGAATTTAATTAAATAATAGATTAAATTTCTGGGTTTTATTCACCAAACCCTATCATATACGCCCAGAACACTTGGAATATAGGGCATGTGACGCATGGGATCATTCTGTGAAACTTTTACGTCTTTTCTTTTTTTAAAAGCTTGATGCGAGTCACTATTCACTGCCATTATATGGACAAGCGCGACAAAAAAATTATCCTTTTGTGGTCCATAAAAGAAAGAAGGGCATACAGCATCAACACCAGGGTGAGTAAATGATGACTTAATGTTCATTTTAGGGTGAACCATCCCACATGAAAAAATACTATAGTATATTATAGTAAAATTACTCTAGGAAATACTATAGTGTTTTTGAACTGTACTATAGTAAATATACTACAGTAAATTAAGTGTAGTAAATACTATAATATACTACAATATACTACAATTTACTGTAGTATCTTTACTATAGTACGGTTCAAAAACACTATAGTATTTACTAGAGTAATTTTACTATAATTTACTATAGTATTTTTTCATGTGGGATCCCTTTAATTGTGAAATTTAGCAATTTCTGTTTGAAAAATGTTTCTACATCAATTGTTTTTCAATGCACCTTCATGTTTTTCCAAAGCCATAAGACTTTCACCACTTATATTTGCTTCAGTGTAAAAACCTATTTTTCCACACTTGTTCTCGTAGCGTCAGAAGAGGCTGCCAGGTGTAATCTTAAACTTTATCATCTTTCAAAACTGCTGCAACAGCAACCTTAACATTATGAGTTCTTCAAACTCTGACTTCTTTAAAAAGTTTGCTTTTTACACACACACACACAGAGAGAGAGAGAAAGTGAGGATGTCAGATAGCAGTCGGTCCCCAGGCGACCCAGAGTGCTTCAGGCTCCGGCTTTATTTTCATCAGCACATAAACACCCTGTTGTGGTTGTTTGAAAGCTTAATGGCTTTGTGAATACTTAAAGGAGTGCAGACGTCCGCTAAAAAACTACAAAAATCAGTTCAGAAACAATCTGACTTTATACAGGAAGATCCATGATGCACTTCTCTTTAGTACGGCCCCTTCTGACCAATGAACATCTATAATGAGCGCTTGTTCCGTTCTGAAATATATCATTGGGGTTTAATTAAATCTTCTCAGATGAAAATGAATGATCAGATATGTGTGCACTATGGAAAGCAGCATGTGTGCAGTGCTTTCTCTGGCACCGGCTTGTTATTTTCTTCATCTTTATTCTGATTAATTTGTATCGGCACAGACTCTCGGCAGGGTCAAATTTAAATATGCCTTAATTTGACTGCGCTTTAAATTCCTTTCATGCTCTCAATGTGCGAACCGACAAAACCGAGAGAACAAGCCAAGAACTGGAAGAATACTAGAAAAATCTGACATTAACTAGCAGAATTTACCTATTGGTAAGCCCCTCCCCTCGAACGCAGATGAGCCAATGGCAGTTGAGTATCAGTTGCAAGGGGATCGGAACTCGGACATCTTTAGGTTTCAGCGCCATAGAGAAACATGGGAAAATCTGAAGCTTTCATCGGTTTGATGGTGTTTATGCTACAACCATGGTGAAATGATGTGTCTGGGAGACTGTTACACTGATTCCAGGTGTCCTGAGAGGATTTTCTGGTTGTCATACTCTCATTAAGTTACGATTAAAGTTAGTGAGTCGATGCTAACATACAAACCGAAATAGCTAACTGTTCTCACGTCATGTAACGTTAATAGTGCAGGTCAAAAACACATAAATGAAGGTCTACATTTCAATGCCTCTCCATATTAAGATGGTTAAATGTAAATGAATTGAGTCTTAGCCTGCGGTCATCTGCGATCATCATGACAAACGTAACATGAGGCTTCTCCCGCTTGCATTGATATCTATAAACCCTAGTTTCCAAATTAATCTTGTTACCCACCATATTTATTTTAAAATCCCTCCATGTCATATTTAAAGGGTTAGTTCACAAAAAAATTTAAATTATGTCACCCTCATGTCGTTCCACACCTGTAAGATCTCCGTTCATCTTCGGAACACAGTTTAAGATATTTTTGATTTAGTCCGAGAGCTTTCTGTCCCTCCATTGAAAATGTATGTACGGTATACTGTCCAATGTCCAGAAAGGTAATAAAAACATCATCAAAGTAGTCCATGTGACATCAGTGGGTTAGTTAGAACTTTTTGAAGCATCGAAAATACATTTTGGTCCAAAAATAACACAAACGTCGACTTTATTCAGCATTGTCTTTTCTTCCGGTCTGTTGTCAATCCACGTTCACGACTCCGCTGCTGACTGTTATCTGGTGCGCCAACCCTTTTGGGTCAAATATGGACAAACCTATGGAATTACATTTGTTTATAAAACTGAACAAAACTTTTTCAGAAACTAGCAAAAATATCCATTACAAAAGAAGAAAAACACGTTGAAGATGAAAAAAATGAACTCAGTTGCACAAATTTAACAGGATATTCAAATATGCTTCATTCTTTGTTAATGTTTTTCAAAGATTCGTTTTCGCAAATCGGTATTCTGAATGCATTGCCACAGATTTCGCTTACGCTTCGCAGTTTTTCGTTTGCTGTTTTGACACAAACATCTCGTGGGGGCGGGCTTAACAGTGATCTACTCTGATTGGATAGTGAGCTTTCGATGGACAGGTGCTCTCTGACCTGGAAGTATAGACGTCACTCAGTGGCGCACACATTGGAAAACCTTTGCGTTGCTTTGCATAAAGTTTATACAAGTTTGTAAAGAATTTCTAAACAATTGAGTTTATTAGTTTGTAAAGATGAGCTCTCAGGAGAGACACGGCGGCGGCTGCATCATCTTCATCATCATCTTCTTCATCATCTTCCTCCTCCGCTTGTTCTTCAAGGCAGTTTGAAGTTCTGTGTTACTGAAGTAACCAATGACATTGAGTAAAGTTGTATTCATATACAGTGTGCAACCGTTCGTTGCGGGTTATTATTGTCATTCACACGTTTGCAATGCACTGATGTGTGTGTTATGTCATGAAGTTTGATTGTTTGCACTTTTGTACAGTTATTACTGTACACATTATGCTGTAATAGGTCTTCTTGCACTTGTTCCTACAGGTCAAAAACAAAACAGTCCCTTTAGGATATTTAAGCCAATAATCTTTCTTTCTCTCTCTTCCTCTCCAGTGAATTTGCACTAAGTCAGCCACCATCATGATAACGACAAGCAAACCATTTTTTTTAAAGCTTTATAACTTATATACCATCATTCAGTGCCTACCTGGAAAATTGACGTATGTCTTGGGTCCTGACAAATAGCATTAAAAAAAAAGAAGATTAGGCAAACATATTGTTATATATATATATATATATATATATATATATATATATATATATATATATATATATATATATATATATATATATATATATATATATATATATACACACACACGTTACACGGTATATTGAGATACATAAAACGTTTTTAAACAATGAATGTGTCAAATAAAGCCAGAACGGTTGCACACTGTACATGGATACAACTTTAATCAATGTCATTGGTTACTTCAGTAACACAGAACTTCAAACTGCCTTGAAGAACAAGCGGAGGAGGAAGATGATGAAGAAGATGATGAAGCCGCCGCTCCGTGTCTTTCCTGAGAGCTCATCTTTACAAACTAATAAACTAAATTGTTTAGAAATTCTTTACAAACTTGTATAAACTTTATGCAAAGCAACGCGAAGGTTTTCCAATGTGTGCGCCACTGAGTGACGTCTATACTTCCAGGTCAGAGAGCACCTGTCCATCGAAAGCTCACTATCCAATCAGAGTAGATCACTGTTAAGCCCGCCCCCACGAGATGTTTGTGTCAAAACAGCAAACGAAAAACTGCGAAGCGTAAGCGAAATCTGTGGCAATGCATTCAGAATACCGATTTGCGAAAACGAATCTTTGAAAAACATTAACAAAGAATGAAGCATATTTGAATATCCTGTTAAATTTGTGCGACTGAGTTCATTTTTTTTTTTCATTTTCAATGTGTTTTTCTTCAATACAAACCCACCCATTGGGTTTAAAAATGTAATTTAAACATCTAAACCAATGGTTGGGTTTGTCCATACTTGACCCAAACATGGGTTGAAACAGCCCAGCATTTTTTAGACTGTATATGCATGTAAAGGTTCACAGTCTTTAATTTTCCTTGCAAAATATAATTTCTTGTTGCTTTTTTTAGATGATGGTTTGAAATATGACCCGGACATGTTTCTTGTGATTCACCTCAACAGGGTCTCTTGGTACCAGTCATTAGATTTGATATACAGTCTGGTTATTCTTTGCAACCTGTTCAAGGTAAGAAATGTCACAATAACGTGTTTCCCAAACCCCCAATAGTCCCAGGAGTCTGCAGTCCAGATGTGGAGAGACACAGAAGCTGATGGGGACTGTCTTGATTAATATTCCTGTGAAGACTCAATGAACCTTTAAAAAGATGCAACAAAGACAGATTATCTAAGACAGTGTGTGTGTGTCTTTGCGTGTGCGTCTTTGCGTGTGTGTCTCTGTGTATGTGCGTGTCTGTGTGTGTGTGTGTGTGTGTGTGTGTGTGTGTGTGTGTGTTGGTGTGTGTCTCTCTGTGTGTGTGTGTATGTGTGTGTGTGTGTGTGTGTGTGTGTGTGTGTGTGTGTGTGTGTGTGTGTGTGTGTGTGTGTGTGTGTGTGTGTGTGTGTGTGTGTGTGTGTGTGTGTGTGTGTGTGTGTGTGTGTGTGTGAGACGCAGGCAGGAATAGAGATGTTCCCCAGGAGATAAATGCATGGATGCACCTTGAATTATTTAGTGTCCTAAAAGAGACTTGAAAAATGTTTCAATGCGGAGTTCCATTAGACGCAGCGCCACTCCAAAAAATGTTTTGTGTAATCTGAATTATGATTAAAATTGAGTAGTCTGCGTGTTGCAATTTGAGACTTTATATTGTGTTGTGATTGTCTGAGAATATTGTGCACGTTTAAAGAACATTTGCCCTTTTCAATATACTGATGAAAATCTTTATATGATAGTCATTTATACAAACGTGTGACTCACAATATATAGGTAGTTCACTGTGAAAAATAAATAATTTTACAGATTATTTACAGAAAGTTCATTTTACAAGTAACAGTCTTTCTGAATCCATATTTAATTTAATGTTTTACTTGCCGTTTTGTAAAGAAATTTGTGACTGAAAATTGTTTCTAATTAAATCCACTGTAAAAAAACAAAACAAAAAGTGCTATTTATGGTATCTTATTGTAACAATATGGAAACAATATTACACATATTTTTGAGTAGTTTTTAAGGATTGCTTTCTTTAAATGCAATCTACCTGTATAGATCATGTAAAATCTCAATAAGTGTAAATTTTTAAGTGATATTAATGTGCTTTTGTACACTCACTTAAAGGATTATTAGGAACATCTGTTCAATTTCTCATTAATGCAATTATCTAATCAACCAATCACATGGCAGTTGCTTCAATGCATTTAGGGGTGTGGTCCTGGTCAAGACAATCTCCTGAACTCCAAACTGAATGTCGGAATGGGAAAGAAAGGTGATTTAAGCAATTTTGAGCGTGGCATGGTTGTTGGTGCCAGACGGGCCGGTCTGAGTATTTCACAATCTGCTCAGTTACTGGGATTTTCACGCACAACCATTTCTAGGGTTTACAAAGAATGGTGTGAAAAGGGAAAAACATCCAGCATGCGGCAGTCCTGTGGGCGAAAATGCCTTGTTGATGCTAGAGGTCAGAGGAGAATGGGCCGACTGATTCAAGCTGATAGAAGAGCAACTTTGACTGAAATAACCACTCGTTACAACCGAGGTATGCAGCAAAGCATTTGTGAAGCCACAACACGCACAACCTTGAGGCGGATGGGTTACAACAGCAGAAGACCCCACCGGGTACCACTCATCTCCACTACAAACAGGAAAAAGAGGCTACAATTTGCACAAGCTCACCAAAATTGGACAGTCGAAGACTGGAAAAATGTTGCCTGGTCTGATGAGTCTGGATTTCTGTTGAGACATTCAGATGGTAGAGTCAGAATTTGGCGTAAACAGAATGAGAACATGGATCCATCATGCCTTGTTACCACTGTGCAGGCTGGTGGTGGTGGTGTAATGGTGTGGGGGATGTTTTCTTGGCACACTTTAGGCCCCTTAGTGCCAATTGGGCATCATTTAAATGCCACGGCCTACCTGAGCATTGTTTCTGCCCATATGAAAATTAACCATGGTTTTATTGTAGTAAAAATGTAGTAACCATGGTTTTTTGGCTAATTGAATACCATTTATATAACTACAGTTTTACCACAAATACCATGGTTAAACTATGGTTAGAGAAGCAAAACCATGGTTAATTTGCGGTTACCATGGTTTTACTACAATAACCATGGTTTTTTGGTTTTATTTGTAGTAAAACCATGGTTTATTTTCGTAAGGGTGACCATGTCCATCCCTTTATGACCACCATGTACCCATCCTCTGATGGCTACTTCCAGCAGGATAATGCCCCATGTCACAAAGCTCGAATCATTTCAAATTGGTTTCTTGAACATGACAATGAGTTCACTGGACTAAAATGGCCCCCACAGTCACCAGATCTCAACCCAATAGAGCATCTTTGGGATGTGGTGGAACGGGAGCTTCGTGCCCTGGATGTGCATCCAACAAATCTCCATCAACTGCAAGATGCTATCCTATCAATATGGGCCAACATTTCTAAAGAATGCTTTCAGCTCCTTGTTGAATCAATGCCACGTAGAATTAAGGCAGTTCTGAAGGCGAAAGGGGGTCAAACACAGTATTAGTATGGTGTTCCTAATAATCCTTTAGGTGAGTGTATTTTACGATGACTCTCAAAAGGGTGTGAATTGGATTGAATGGAAATGCCCTGTTTATATTTGACTTTGAGTTATGTTGAACAATTAATAGCCTATGCTCCTACCGCACATGTAGAAACAAACTTGTTACTGCACCAGCATTAGCAAAGTTATTGCTCATTGAACAAAGCAACATGCTTCAGAAGAACATGCAGTCTTTCACGCGACGGTGACACGGTAAGCTCTACTCTTCTGCACAATGGTAACGATCAAAACAACGTAACAGAACTCTTTCAAAAGTCAAACTGATTAGATGTTAACAGACATTAACAGATGTTTCCCTTCACTCAAAAACACATCAAATAACATTTCATTTCAATATTAACTATCCATTTCCAGCCATATGCAAAGCATGCTGGGAACCATCAATGGTGTCTCTAAATAAAACTGCATAATTGAACTAATTCTCTTAAAATAACTAGGTAGCCTTTTTTCCCTTCATTTTATCATCTTAATCAGTTTCTCAAAACTGCTTAAGTTTCCTTAAAAAATTTAGGAAAATGTATTGCTTGGTTTTATTAGTTAAATGTTCTCAATATTTTCTATCCGGCACGGAACCACAGTTTTCTCAAGGATATATACACGTTATTTTTTTCATCACATTTTTTTTCATCATCACCTTAATTTTTTTTAAAAGACCCATACTCTAAAAATTAAAGGTTGTTTTTATCATTCGCCAGGTGAAGTGATGATTACTGCTAAACTGTTCTGTGCAACAAATTCATCTTTTGAATCAATAGAAAAACACTTACCCACATACACTATATTGCCAAAAGTATTTGGACACCCCTCTAAATCACTGAGTTCAGGTGTTCAATCCCTTCATGGCCACAAGTGTATAAATCAAGCACTAGGCATGCAGACGCTTCTACTAACATTTGTGAAAGAATGGGTCGCTCTCAGGAGCTCAGAGAACTCAAGCGTGGTACCGTGATCGGTTGCCACCTGTGCAATAAGTCCATTCGGGAAATTTCCTTACTACTAAATATTCCACGCTCAACTGTTAGTGGTGTTATAACAAATTGGAAGCAATTGGGAACAACAGCAACTCAGCCACGAAGTGTTAGGCCACGTAAAATGCATGCGCATGCTGAGGATCACAGTGAGCAGAAGTCGCCAACTTTCTGCAGAGTCAATAGAGATAGACCTCCAAACTTCTGTGGCCTTCAGATGAGCTCAAGAACAGTGTGTAGAGCTTCATGGAATGGGTTTCCATGGCCGAGCAGCTCATCCAAGCCTTACATCACCAAGAGCAATGCAAAGAGTGGGATGCAGTGGGGTAAAGCACGCCGCCACTGGACTCTAGAGCAGTGGAGACGTGTTCTCTGGAGTGACCAATCACGCTTCTCTGTCTGGCAATCCCATGGACAAGTCTGGATTTGGCGGTTGCCAGGAGAACAGGAATTTCCTGACTGCGTTGTGCCAAGTGTAAAGTTTGGTGGAGGTGGGATTATGGTGTGGGGGTTGTTTTTCAGGGTCTGGGCTTGGCCCCTTATTTCCAGTAAAAGGAACACTTAAAGCTACACTGTGTAACTTTTTTAGTTTATTCTTAGCTAAAAACACTTAGTTCTTTCAAAAATATATGTGCTCATTAATGTATATTTGCTTCTTTCAAGTAATAAAGTATTCTCGTAAGTTTATAATATGCCATTGAAAATACATACGGGTAAGGGGTTCGAATGGGGGTCGCCATGTTGCCCCTCCATCTTGAAAGTACATTAGCCAAAGAGGGACATACCCGTAAATTCAAGCTTCGCCTTTTGCGTTTTAACACTCGATGGCACCGTGTCGAATGTGAAGAGGGGGATTGCTGGATTGAACTGGAAGCCATGTTAATTTTGGACTAAATCGGCCACCGTAGGAGTTAAAACGAAATCAGAATTGGAAGGAACAGAAACTAATATTTACTGGATGGTCATAAACCTTTTCACCGCTAGATGGGGGAAAATATCACACAGTGTAGCTTTAATGCTTCAGCATACCAAGACATTTTGGACAATTTCATGCTCCCAACTTTGTGGGAACAGTTTGGGGACGGCCCCTTCCTGTCCCAACATGACTGTGTGTGCACCAGTGCACAAAGCGTCGGTCCATAAAGACACGGATGAGCGAGTTTGGTGTGGAGGAACTTGACTGGCCTGCACAGAGTCCTGACCTCAACCCGATAGAACACCTTTGGGATGAATTAGAGCGGAGACTGAGAGCCAGGCCTTCTCGTCCAACATCAGCGCCTGACCTCACAAATGCGCTTCTAGAAGAACGGTCATAAACACACTCCTAAACCTTGAGGAAAGCCTTCCCAGAAGAGTTGAAGCTGTTATAGCAGCACAAGGTGAGCCAACTCCATATTAAACCCTCAGGATTAGGAATGGGATGTCATTAAATTCATGTGAATGTAAAGGCAGGCGTCCCAAAACGTTTGGCAATATAGTGTATGTGGCACTATCTGTCACTTTAGTATATCTTAGTGTTTGTTCTTCTCTGTGTCTCTGCTCACTCGACCGTTCTGTCTCACATCCTTTAGCTTTTTTTAAATCTTGTTTCTACTGTCGCGTTCACATTTGCTGAGCTTGCGGGGTGTCTGCAAGTGCTGATACAGGCCTTCCTCTTACAGTATGTGAACTGCTGACTTTACTGAGTTTCCCCAATCCCACTGGTGTCTGATGTAAGGGAGTGAGTGTGTGTGAGAGAGACTAGTTCTGAAACAGGCCGACTCTCAAATGAGCCCACGCGCATGAAAGCAAGCACAATGATATCTCGAGGTCTTCTGGCTGAAGGAAGAACACATGTTGAACATGTAATGGCAGTAAAATAATAGTCTTCGTATAGCCAGACATTTAACTATCAGCTAAATCCCATATTGCAGCTTATTCTGGCCAAGTACCGCCCACTCGAACAGGAAGAGATGCTTTGATTGACATACAAAGTGACCAATTAGAAATTTTGTTTTCATGTGCAATTTAGCATTGGGTTAAGTGATAATTCTAATGATTACAGTCATGGCAGAATATACACAGTTCTGTTCTTGAGATATCTGTCTATTTGCAGCTAAGTTTAGTTCACCCCTAAAATTAAAATTCTGTCATTCAATTCTCACCCTCATGTCATTCCGAACCCGCAAGATTTTTGCTCATCTTAGGAACTGTTGTGAACTTTTATTTTCTAAAGTGTAGGACAACTTCAGAAGTGAAGACCAGGAGACTTCGGGATTCAAACAGAAGTTATTCTTTTAATGAGAACACTCTGTGCTGTAGGTCGTCCGACTCAAACAGTCTAAACTGATAGGTTATATACATTTCAAGAGGGAGGGATTACAGAGATTGAAACAAAGCATGTAAATTAAATACACAGGTTTTGGGAAACCCGCCCAGACAGAGTATCACCAATCCTACTCCTAATCAGCATAACTATTCAAAACGCATAGAGGTAACGACGGTGAGAGTCTGAAAACAGGTCCGGCAGGAATCTCCTACTGGAAACTCAACAATCTTCCTTTTTACCTCAAATGATCACTGTAAAACAGGCCCAGCAGGAGAAACCCCAGAATCATTATCTATACCTTAAATGCTAAATACAATGTACTTTATTAAAAAATATAATCTTACAGAACACAACTAAGGATCTTTTTAATAAAATCTGAGCCAATTCTGTCCCTCCATTAATAGCTACGCAACTAAAACTTTGACACTTCATAAAGAGACCTTAAAGGTCCCATGGCATGGATTGTTTTTATTATTTTATAATGTTTCCTGGGGTGTACTTATATTGTTAGTATGATTTTTACATGTCATAATTTAGAAATAAAAGGCATTTTTTCGATACGGATGTTTGCCCTGTGGCTGAATGCCCTGTTTCAAGGGGCGTGTTTGCTGTGAGACTTCAGTAAAAATGCCCACTGTTGTGATTGGCTGACATCTTTGCATTTTAAATGAGTATCTTGTGGCGGAGGGGGCGTGGTTTAGAGAGGTCTGCGAGCCTGCCAGAGAGAGAGAGAGGCCCTGTCCCAAATGGCACCCTAAACCCTTGCGGTCTTCCTCTGAGTCCGCACTTTCATGACGTAATGCCGCTTTGACTGCCGGGAAGAAGTCCGCTGTGTAACGCATCGTAGAAGTGCGCATCGAGGGCGCATATCGACCTCAAAGGGGGCTCTCTCGAGCACCCTTCTGAGACCTGAAATGACAAATGGGACACCCTGCGGTCTCGTGGACTTAACGGACACACTGCCATTGTAAGTCCACAAGACCGAAAGTGCACATGAAGTGGGCCATTTGGGACAGGGCCAGAGACGGACTGTGCACTCGTGGAGCAGAGAGACAAGAGCAGGAGAACAAAGATTAAAGTAAAATAAGAAAGTTATATTGTACAGAGTTGTTGAGAGCGCAAGTTTATTTTGCTTGTATTTGAGAGTTCTGAACTTCTGAATAAACACGAGTCCCAGTCACGCTGACTCTGCCTTCCTCCTTATTCTACGAACCAGTGTTAATTTCGTTGACAAATAATTGTCGTCATAATTTTCGTCAACAGCCTTTTTTCACTGACGAAAACGAGACGATAACTAAATAAAAACTAGTGTTGGATGATAAAAACTATGACGAAAATCAACTGTCATTTTCGTCAACAAATAAAAACAAGACGAAAATGTTAGGGAGGGTCGATTAGGGAAGAGATCCAGTCAGAACTGATGTCCCGTGTAACAGATGCGCACATTTGGTTTGAACGTGCTGATCTAACCACTGGAAAACATGGCACTGTTGAGCTTCTACAGGCTCACGCATCCCCAATAGAGCGGTTCAATCAATGAATAGCGCACATTTATGCCAGGCAATTGTTTGAATTGTTTGAACTAATGCTGATGAATAATGACAATGTTTCAATCTTTACGATGTTTATATAGTAATATGTTTTAGACAGTTGTTACAATGCATATGTTGCAATGCAATGCAAATGTCTAAGGCGTATACATTTCAAAATAAGAGTCCCGGTGTATTTCGAGCTTGTTTATCATTAAAAGTCATGCATTCGTTTTTGGTTACACAATAAACTGTATTTAATTTCATTCCCCTTTAATTCATATTCAGGAGGAAAGACCAGTATTTGACACATTATTCAATAAAGTATCAGGGTTATAATAGTTAACTAAAACCATTTAAAAAGTGGTTATTTAAATAAATTAAATAATAAAATAATAAAAAAACTTATTTGAAGCTTTAGCTTAACCTGATTTGGCCTACTAACTAAAGCAGAAATACAAAGTTATAAAAACTATATAGATGTTTTTAAAAAGCAAACAAAAAAGTGAATTGAGCTCTTTCGTGTATTTTTAATGTCAAAAATGATGTCAAAATGTCAGTTCAAGTGACAGTCGGTTATGTGATGCTTAAATGCTTAATGTATTACAATTTAACTAAACTCATTAGATTTTAGGAGACTAAATCTACTGTAGATTTAAAATCTTATGATATTTAGTCGACTGAAACTAGACTAAAACTAAAAACAATTCAGGTGACTAAAATATGACTAAAACTAAATAGCATTTTAGTCAGAAGACTATGACTAAAACGAAATCAAAATTTGCTGTCAAAATTAACACTGAATCGAACTTTGTAACACATGTTATGTACCATCACAGTTGTCGAGATGAACGAATCGTGAAAGTGTGGATTAAAGCGTTATTTTTAGATCTTTTCCCATCACATGAAAGTCTGCAGTGATGAGCACTGAGTACACCGACAGTCTGTTCATCGCGTGGATGCAGTGATCTCGCCATTGCCTCGCGTTTTCTCTCTCAAAATGCTTTCACCACAACTAACAGCAAACACGACATCGACATGAATACAGTAAGAGCTTTGTGCAGCATAACAGCGTCATTCATTATAACGGCAGTTTGGGCAAGTGTGCAGATACACTCGCGATGTGTGAACAGCTCCGAACATTATAAAGAGAGTTCTTTGATTCGCTAATCTAGCATCTAATCACAATATAAATAACAGATTTGTTTCATGCTACTAAGAGAAACGATGTGAAGTTGATCATTTAGTCAATGGCTTGATTCACGGATGCATAAACAAATGATTTAGAGAGAAAGTCTGCGTAAACTTTAATGATTAGCTACACATCAGACCAGGCATTAATGAACACTGTTACTCACTGCTTGTGGCGGTGCTGTTGAATCCATATCGTAAAAGTCTGTGCTGACATTGCGAGTAAAATAAACAATCCATTTCCACTAAATTCTCTGGGCGGTCAAAGCAGAGAAAGGGGAGGTAACCTTTCCCTGTATGACGACATACAGGGAAGCTTCCAGATCGGCTCGTCTGAGCTTTCATTTTCTCAAAGGCAGAGAAAGACACTCAGAACTCGGTTTACACCTATCGAAATTTCTAGCCACTTGGGGACCATAGACAGGCTCAGAGAACTCATATTAATGTTAAAAAAAACCTCATAAAATGACATTTTCATGCCATGGGACCTTTAAACTAATCCATATGAATTGAACAAGAAACCTCTTGCTGAAGCTCAAACGTGCTGCGTAACACAAGATCTCTTTATTAACTCTTTGAAGCGTTAGTGGTAGTTGCGTAGCTGTCAATGAAGGGACAGAAATCTCTCAGATTTCATCAAAAAGATCTTCATTTGTGTTCTTACGGGTTTAGAACGACATGAGAGTGAGAAATTAATGACAGAATTTTCATTTTTGGCTGAACTAACCCTTTAAAGTAAACTACCACAAACCTTGCAAATCTATCCAATTAATCATTCTTCCTCAGAAATGGTTGGTTTGCATTAGTTCTCTTTCAGCTTTTCAGCTGTGCAGAAATGCGAGGTTGAAGCTGCAGTTTGGAAGTTACATAATGAAGATAGTGAGTCTGTTATCAAGACAATTTTAGGATTATTGGTTCTGTAGCATGTCAGTATTTGGACACACTGCCATAATCCTAAAATTTTCTTGATGACATACACTCACCTAAAGGATTATTAGGAACACCATACTAATACTGTGTTTGACCCCCTTTCGCCTTCAGAACTGCCTTAATTCTACATGCCATTGATTCAACAAGGAGCTGAAAGCATTCTTTAGAAATGTTGGCCCATATTGATAGGATAGCATCTTGCAGTTGATGGAGATTTGTGGGATGCACATCCAGGGCACGAAGCTCCCGTTCCACCACATCCCAAAGATGCTCTATTGGGTTGAGATCTGGGGACTGTGGGGGCCATTTTAGTCCAGTGAACTCATTGTCATGTTCAAGAAACCAATTTGAAATGATTCGAGCTTTGTGACATGGGGCATTATCCTGCTGGAAGTAGCCATCAGAGGATGGGCACATGGTGGTCATAAAGGGATGGACATGGTCAGAAACAATGCTCAGGTAGGCCGTGGCATTTAAACGATGCCCAATTGGCACTAAGGGGCCTAAAGCGTGCCAAGAAAACATCCCCCACACCATTACATCACCACCACCAGCCTGCACAGTGGTAACAAGGCATGATGGATCCATGTTCTCATTCTGTTTACGCCAAATTCTGACTCTACCATCTGAATGTCTCAACAGAAATCCAGACTCATCAGACCAGGCAACATTTTTCCAGTCTTCAACTGTCCAATTTTGGTGAGCTCGTGCAAATTGTAGCCTCTTTTTCCTATTTGTAGTGGAGATGAGTGGTACCCGGTGGGGTCTTCTGCTGTTGTAGCCCATCCGCCTCAAGGTTGTGCGTGTTGTGGCTTCACAAATGCTTTGCTGCATACCTCGGTTGTAACGAGTGGTCATTTCAGTCAAAGTTGCTCTTCTATCAGCTTGAATCAGTCGGCCCATTCTCCTCTGACCTCTAGCATCAACAAGGCATACTGGATGTTTTTCCCTTTTCACACCATTCTTTGTAAACCCTAGAAATGGTTGTGCGTGAAATCCCAGTAACTGAGCAGATTGTGAAATACTCAGACTGGCCCGTCTGGCACCAACAACCATGCCACGCTCAAAATTGCTTAAATCCCCTTTCTTTCCCATTCTGACATTCAGTTTGGAGTTCAGGAGATTGTCTTGACCAGGACCACACCCCTAAATGCATTGAAGCAACTGCCATGTGATTGGTTGATTAGATAATTGCATTAATGAGAAATTGAACAGGTGTTCCTAATAATCCTTTAGGTGAGTGTACTTAAAAGTATATGTACTTTCCCAGTGAATAGTGAATACTGGAAGTATGCAAACTGTGACGCAGACATAGTTTTGACACTCATCTCTAAAGAATCACAGTACGCCGCTGTCTTCTCCTCTATAACAGACCACCAAAAATAAAAAAGAGGAAAGATGTGACTTTTTGATCCTAGCTCAGAATGAATCACACATAATCTTTAACTTCATCGTGAAGGGATTTGGGATTGAGTTGCGTTACTTTCAGACTGGATTGTCAATCATGAGTTTGACTTTGAAGTTCTGATGGGGTGAGGATGGATGAATCGAGTCCTGATGCTCAGAATAAAGTCTAATCCATAGCTCATAGTGCAAATAATACGCTCCGGTCGCTCACTATTTAAAGAGGAAGTACATCACGGACCGCATTATTATTTCTCCTTACCTCTGACATTAAAGGACAGATGCAGGTGGACATCAAGATCAAAGCTTCATCGCTGTGGATCAGATTGAGGCAGAACGACGTGCTATCAGAGCTCAAAGAGAGTCAGGGGAAAAGGACAGAAGAAGGGCTGTATTCAATCAAAGCGAATCTCTGTTGTGTTCAAATAAGATTCTCTTATATTGTTGACCTAAGATGATACCTCATTTACATATTGTATCTTTCTGAAGTGACACAAAAGTTTGGGGTAGGCTATGTAAAAAAAAACAAAAAACGTTTTATTCATGAAAGAATGCAATTAATTGATCAAAAGTGACAGTAAAGACATTTATAATGTTACAAAAGATTTCCTCTTCAAATAAATGCTGTTCTTTTGAACTTTCTATTCATCAAAGAATCCTGGAACAAATGTATCACGGTTTAAAAAGTTTATATTGAACATCGAGATAGAGTTGCTTCCATAACCGAAACCTTTTTCAAGAGAGTTTCGATTGCTATGCGTTTGCATTTATTCATTTAGAACTATACAAAATGCAACTATACAAAAAAAAATGACTTGTTGAAGTTACTCAAAAAAGCAGCGTAAAGTGGTTCCACGCAACTATATTGAGTACATTTTACAAATAACAATGTAGTTATATGAACAAAAGAAAGTCAAGTTAAGTTGACAATTTCTAAATACAAACCATTTAAATTTGTCATTGTTACATAATATTTATATGTGCAGTTTACTTAATAATGTTACATTTATAAAAGTTTATTATGTTAGGTGAACACATTTATCAATTTAATTTACCTTATTAAACTAACTACTTGCTCTACAAGTGTAAGTGGAAAACTATTCAATAACAACAAGCTTATTTTTAGAAACAAAATGCAAAAATAACTTAATTGAGGGCTGGAAGTCCATCCAATAAATGTGTGTATGCGAGTGCCCACAGCCTAAACACAGGCTCCACTCTTCTGCATAATGGTAACCACAAAATGACAGAAACTCCTCTAAATGTCCAACATAACTGAACATAACAATAACATAAACTAACAACATCTTTCCCTTTACTGAAAAACATCAAATAACACTTTATTCCCTAAATGTTCTCTCCTAATGCAGTCCCTTGCAAAGCATGCTGGGAACTACAGATCCACTGCCCAGTTTGTTCGTTTCACTCAGCAATGTTAAGTTGACCGACACACGCTTAAGTAAAGCTGTACTCATTTTTAGTAGAAACAACTCAGTAAATTTAAGTTCATTTAGTTACATAAGTTGTTTAAGTAATGTGAACAAGGATGAGTGCAACAAACAACAGTGAAAGATCATTTTTGAGTGCAGAAGTACAGTAGTAGCAGCTGCTTTATGCAGTTGCTAAAGTTCTGTACCAAATCTGTGATTGTTTTCCCTCACCCATCTTACTATCCATTTCATAATTCTGCTTTTATGTTATTTTTCGATAGTTCCAAAGTCGCAATATAAATAAATGTAATTGTTGGTTGCATGCACAGAAGGCGCTCCTCTGTCCTTAATCAAATTAAATTAAGTTGATCAAACTTAAATACATTTCGTAGATGACACTATTTAAATATTTTATGTTAGACTCATTAAATACACCGATCAGGCATGATGGCTAGACGACTGGGTCAGAGCATCTCCAGAACTGCAGCTCTTGTGGGGTGTACCCGGTCTGCAGTGGTCAGTCTCTATCAAAAGTGCTCCAAGGAAGGAACAGTGGTGAACCGGCCACAGGGTCATGGGCGGCCGAGGCTCATTGATGCACGTGGGGAGCGAAGGCTGGCCCGTGTGGTCCAATCAAACAGACGAGCTACTGGAGCTCAGATTGCTGTGATAGATGTTCTGATAGAAAGGTGTCAGAATACACAGAGCAGCTCAATTTGTTGTGTATGGGGCGGCACAGCCGCTGACCAGTCAGGGTGATCATGCTGACCCCTGTCCACCGCCGAAAGCACCAACAGTGGCACGTGAGCATCAGAACTGGCCTGGTCGGATGAATCCCGCTTTCTTTTACATCACGTGGATGGCCGGGTGTGTGTGCTTGGCTTACCTGGGGAACACATGGCACCAGGTGCACTATGGGAAGAAGGCAAGCCGCCGGAGGCAGTGATGCTTTGGGCAATGTTCTGCTGGGAAACCTTGGGTCCTGCCATCCATGTGTATGTTACTTTGACACGTCCCACCTACCTAAGCATTGTTGAGCCCATGTACAGCCTTTCATGGAAACGGTATTCCCTGGTGGCTGTGGCTCTTTCAGCAGATAATGCTCCTGACACAAAGCACAAATGCTTCAGGAATGGTTTGAGGAGCACAACAACGAGTTTGAGGCGTTGCCCTGGCCTCCAAACTCCCCAGATCTCAATCCAATCGAGCATCTGTGGGATGTGCTGAACAAACAAGTCCGATCCATGGAGACCTCACCTCGCAACTTACAGGACTTAAAGGATCTGCTGCTAACATATTGGTCCCAGATACCACAGCACACCTTCAGGGGTCTAGTGGAGGAGTCCATGCCTCGACGGGTCAGGGCTGTTTTGGCAGCAAAAGGGGGACCAACACAATATTAGGAAGGTGGTCATGTCATTCATTGTTTAAATATGTATTACTCCTAATTAGAAATGTGTAAGCAAAGTGAACAAAATTGAAATGTGTCATATCTATGAAGGGCCTGAATATTTTTTTGAGTAGATTATTAGAATGTTCTTCTTCTTTAAGGAACCAAAATGGTTCTTCACTGCAAAAAAAAAAAAAACTTTACTTTTGGAACGTTTATGTTAGGAGTGTAGCTTACTTCCGGCGTTGCAAAATAAGTTGGATAAAAAGGAACTGGTGAGAAATCTTCAGTGCTCCTCCCAACCTAAATTATGTCACGTAAGAGCCATTAGAGCGCAGAGCTTTAGGTCATATAGAGGGGGAAGCGACACCTTTGAGTGCCTGTTTCCACCCATCCATCAGCCGGCTGTCGGTCAAACAGCCCATGCGCGCGATCGGATCATCACTCACTGCGGATGGGAAAATCTGAGCTGAGAGAGATTGCTGAGAGACTTCCTATCTCCTATTAGAAATGATTTCTGATTTATTTATAATAAATCTCAATTACTAGCACCGCCTCCTCGCACCGAACGTGCAGGAAAGGCCCGGAAAACGGAACTGCGGCCGCAAGCGCAGGGAAACGTCAGGAAGCTTCAAACGATCTCCAATCACAGATGGAGGATTGATAGTGCATTGGGAGGCTCTGGAAGGGCGACAGCATTGATTATGGCTCTGGGCACGGCACAAAAACAATGTAATCACAGCATAACCTCGAACTGAGAGACTGTCACACACGATAGATGATGGCAAACTCAGCCAAACTTAAAGACCTGCTGTGGGCGGATTGGCCGAATGACTAACTTTAAGGATGTGACGAATTCACTGATATTTATTAAAGTTATTAACCATGTTGAACAGCAGAATTCCTGGTGGAAAACTACATTACCCATGATGCTGGGTAAAAATCCCACCAATCAGAGAGAACAATCCAAAATATTTATTTAGCTCCGCCCACTCCCATGAAGCACAGCAAATTACGTAATTGAGTCGTTCTCTTTACGCTCTCAAATTACTGAAATATTGTGATATGTATGCAGATTTTGCAATAAACTTTAAATATATTGCTTTATACATTTAATCAACATTTGTCAAAAATATTTCCTGGAACCAATGCTGCTGAAAAAGTGGGCAGGCGCTGTTGCTCTCTCTCTCAAAATGTGTTCACGTTTACAAAATAAGATGAATTTGTCCAGTGAAAAATGTTTCTTTGTACTTTTGTCAAAGGTTAAAGAGAATTAACAAATCACAGATTCTTGATTTTATTACAGTTTTTACTAAATGACCCAACTTTTCTGGATTTGTGGTTGTGTATATTTTGTAATACACAACCCCGGGTGAAAAAAAAAAAAAAGTAGTCTTGGGTAAAGTATTGAAATACCCTCTGAAATAAATCAAATACAACACCAGACGATTGAATGTCATTGGAATGCAGATCAACAGTGATATTTTGGTGGTGTAGTGTAAGTCGGCAGTTGTGATGTTCCGTGTGTGTGTGTGTGTGTTCCCACAGGGATAGTAAGGACATTTGGAGGACGTTTGTAGGATGTTCCAGCACATGCCATCAGAGGTCTGTCATCCAGGTTTAAGTGATGAACACACAGCAAAATGAAACCTCAAGGCTGTGTGTTCGCACAACACCTCTTAACACTGTAACCTCCAGCAGCTTATTGCTTTATTTTTTAACACAAATGCATTGGGGGTGAATCTTCCTGACCACAAAGAGAGGAGAAAATTCACTATACATTTTTAAAGAGCTTGTATGACCATCCATCTTTTGAGGAATGACGCTGGAGACTCTTACCACGGAAGCATGGGGACGCCTATAGCTTACACTTTACTGATGCATTTGCAAATAACAATCCTATGTCATTCAGGCAGGTTTTCATTGGGTGTTAAGCCACTTTTTTCTCTTTCAATCGATGGGATTATGATTATTTTCCTGGTGGTTGAAAAAAAAAAACCCATTGACTTAAAGGAGGTTCTCGTTCTCTTTCAACTTTTAACAAACACTTCATCTGCTTCTGATCCTACCAGCTCATGTAAAATATTCAACAAACCTCAGCACTCCAGATCACTGAGATCAACATCATAATTTGTCCATCTTCACTCGCCAGTAAATGTGATTTCTGTAGCATGCATCGTTAAAATGATACAGTTTCATCTTTCCATGTCAATCCTTGGATCTTGATTTTTAAACACACGGTCAAAAGAAGGGTGTTGTGAGATTTGCAGTTTTCCCTTAGAAAGCCTTATTTAATTATGCAAGCTCAAGACTTAGGCTATAATAAATAAAACAAAATCCCATCAGGGATTTTATCTTCATGGGAATTTACAAAGCAAGCGATTCGTCTCATATTCAGTGCAAAGAACATGTCTGTTAATTTGGTAAGAACCAGTTTCAGGAGATCTGTTCTTTGCTAGACACAGCCATATGGAATTACATTTGTTTAAAAAAAAAAATTAACAAAACTTTATAAAACTGAACGAAACTTTTTCAGAAACTATCAAAAATATCCATTACAAAAGAAGAAAAACACATTGAACATGAAAAAAATGAACTCAGTCGCACAAATTTAACAGGATATTCAAATATGCTTCATTCTTTGTTAATGTTTTTCAAAGATTCGTTTTCGCAAATCGGTATTCTGAATGCATTGCCACAGATTTCGCTTACGCTTCGCAGTTTTTCGTTTGCTGTTTTGACACAAACATCTCGTGGGGGCGGGCTTAACAGTGATCTACTCTGATTGGATAGTGAGCTTTCGATGGACAGGTGCTCTCTGACCTGGAAGTATAGACGTCACTCAGCGGCGCACACATTGGAAAACCTTCGCGTTGCTTTGCATTAAGTTTATACAAGTTTGTAAAGAATTTCTAAACAATTTAGTTTATTAGTTTGTAAAGATGAGCTCTCAGGAGAGACACGGAGCGCCGGCTGCATCATCTTCCTCCTCCGCTTGTTCTCCAAGTTTGAAGTTCTGTGTTATTGCCTGGTCTGATGAGTCTGGTTTTCTGTTGAGACATTCAGATGGTAGAGTCAGAATTTGGTGTAAACAGAATGAGAACATGGATCTATCATGCCTTGTTACCACTGTGCAGGCTGGTGGTGGTGATGTAATGGTGTGGGGGATGTTTTCTTGGCACACTTTAGGCCCCTTAGTGCCAATTGGGCATCGTTTAAATGCCACGGCCTACCTGAGCATTGTTTCTGGCCATGTCCATCCCTTTATGACCACCATGTACCCATCCTCTGATGGCTACTTCCAGCAGGATAATGCACCATGTCACAAAGCTCCAATCATTTCAAATTGGTTTCTTGAACATGACAATGAGTTCACTGGACTAAAATGGCCCCCACAGTCCCCAGATCTCAACCCAATAGAGCATCTTTGGGATGTGGTGGAACGGGAGCTTCGTGCCCTGGATGTGCATCCCACAAATCTCCATCAACTGTAAGATGCTATCCTATCAGTATGGGCCAACATTTCTAAAGAATGCTTTCAGCTCCTTGTTGAATCAATGCCACGTAGAATTAAGGCAGTTCTGAAGGCCAAAGGGGGTCAAACACAGTATTAGTATGGTGTTCCTAATAATCCTTTAGGTGAGTGTAAAGTGGGTCCGGTTGTTCTTCTTCTGTTGAGGCGGTGCTTCACCACACGATGAGGTCACAGCCTGGCATATTCTGAGATCTCTCGTTTTCTGGGTCTGGTGTCAATAAAAGCTTTTCTTTGACTGACAACAAAGTTTTCAGCTCTGAAACTTACAGGATATTCTTATATCACCATGATCTTTATATATCAAAAGCTCAAGGGAAAGTTGATTTCTCAATTCATCACCCCTTTAATAACAAAGTCCCTGTCGAGGAAAGTCTGTTCACTCGGCGGCCGCAACTCCTCCGGGCAGCCATTTCGGGTTGTCCTATCTATTTGAATGGGGAATCCTGGAATCTCAAAAACTGCTTGCCGAATTCACAGTTACATATTTCAAATCAGCAACAAAATCTAACATGAACTGTTCCATAAATGTTGTTTCAAATAGTGTTAAAAAAACGTATTTTTCAGGCTAGACGAGCCAATGTGCATGTGCAGTCCTAAGCGCGAGTCTCAGGTTTCTATGGGAACCGGAGCTTCTAACGGCAGCTGCAGACTTTACCAATCAGCGAAGACGGGACTATTCCGCCATATTGCGCGTTGCAATTTCGCCCATTCATAAGTAATAGGAGTGAACCGTCTTTTTTTTTTGTCTTTTTTTGTCTTATAGTCTTTGTTAAAGCTGCAGTTCGTAACCTTTTTTGGTGAAAAATTATCCCAAATTAATTTTTGAGCAAGTACATAACCATCTCCTTACCTTAGCCCGATTCACAGCGGTAAGCTTGTAATAATGTGCTATAATTTGAGTGGATTTCCACAGGAAATTCCGAACATCGTGCCATTCGTCTTTGCGTCATTACGTCACATCTGTATACATAAAGGAGGAGTCCGGCTAGTAGCTATCGCATGTGAGGATGCTGCAGGTGGCGGATCATTTAGCCTTTTTTCACAGCAGCTGGAATAATTAAACATATTTTGATGGCGGATTGTAATCCAGAAAGATCCAAATGACATCATCAGTGACACCTGGAGATTCACCCGTAGTCAAAAGCAGAAGATTAGTCTGTACAATTGAAATCGACAGGTAACACTAATACACACTAAATACATGCAATCACTGTAACGCGTTGAGGCAAGGTCTTCTTTAAAAAGGAGGAAGAAGGCAGGAACCAGCTGACAATAAAGTGAATTTTGATTGAATTTTAAAGAAAATAGAAAATTAAACAGTGAACAGGAAGCCATAGTGTAAAACATAACACAGGCCTGGTCCTCTCTCCTCCTTCACCGGTGTCGCTCGTCCTTATATGCCCCCGGGCTCCCTCATGAGAGGCCTCGCAGGTGACGCTCATTCAATCATGCAACGGTCTCGCTCGCTCCTCCCGCGTCTCTCGCTCGCCCACCTCACCACAGTCACACAATGCTGATGTTGTTAACATTAACAATTTGAGAACAAAGTATAACAATAATAATGATTTGAGTGGTTTGATGGGATGTGAGCTACGCGATTGTTAGATTAAATCACCACTGGTAGAGCGAATTATTGTACACTCTAAAAAAAAAAGGTTCTATATGGCACCAAAAATGGTTCTTGGCTCGTAATCATAGGGGAACCTTTTTTAGTGCTATATAGCACCAATTTTGGTGCTTCAGCGGTTCTTCAGCGGTTCTTCAGAGGTTCTTCACCGGTTCTTTGACTAAGGTGCTATATAGCACATAGGTTCCCCTATGATTACAAGTCAAGAACCATTTTTGGTGCCATATGGAACCTTTTTTTTTAGAGTGTACTCCTCAAAACAGCGCTGAGGAGCCGTGTCGAAGCACAACCCACGTAAAGATGATAATTTCGCAAATAACTGCAATTGCAGGTTTCAAACAGAGATTGCGACAAAGAGGCAAAACTTACCACTGCAGCTTTAATAATCAGTATCTAACCTGACGAAAGATATTTCTTCAATGTTATCCACATTATATTTAATCTGCAACAGCATTGTGAAGATACGTTTGGTCATTAACATTTAAATGCATCATTATGCAAATCGCAAACACATCTCCGCATGAAAGACCCACGACTGGCAGATCAACGTGCCATTACATTTCTCTCCGATACGGTTGGAAATTAAATTAAATGGAATGTGGAGGATTTTAACTGTGACAAGATGATTGACAGGGCAGAGCTGACAGAGCTGACAGAGCTGTCCAAGACGCAGTTATGACAAAGTAGTATGTCCAAAAGCTTGGCTACTATTCTGCTACACCCTCAAAATTTACCTTTTCTCCACAAAAACAGTACATACTTTTAGGATGCAGTATTTTTTTGTGTCATTTAAATGGCGTGTTAGTACTATGCTCCTATAGATTCCTCTCTGAAGAAGCGTTCAGTCTTTCAGCAACTGACTTTTAAAGGGAAAGGGAGATGAGACTCTGATTGGTTTATTGCACGTTACACCCAAAACACACCCATGACTCATTAAGAGACAAGGGACAACCCTTTTAGACCATGTGCCTGGCACGTCAACTATTTTTTCAGTCATTTTACTAGAAAAAGTGGATTCGGACACACACCTGTGCCATGGGCTTTTGATGAGGGGTCTCCAAACTCTGTCCTGGAGGGCAGCTGTCCTGCAGAGCCCCAAATAAACAGACCTGTACAAGCTAATCAGTGTCTTACAAGGCCCTAGTAAGACACTGATTATCTGGTTCAGGTGTGTTTAATTGGGGTTGGAGATAAACTCTGCAGGACAGCGGCCCTCCAGGACAGAGTTTGGAGACCCCTGCTTTAGATCATGCGGTCAGATCGTTAAAGGAACACAGTGACTTTTTGGGACTTTAGCTTATTCCCCGTATCCCCCAGAGTTAGATAAGTCCATACATACCATTCTCATATCCGTGCGTGCCATAACTCTGTCTGACACACTCACTGCTAGCCTAGCTTAGCACAAAGACTGGAGGTATATGGCTCCAGCTAGCCTACTGCTATAAGTGACAAAATAACGCCAACATTTTCCTATTTACATATTGTGATGTGTATCGTCCATATACACTCACCTAAAGGATTATTAGGAACACCATACTAATACTGTGTTTGACCAGCTTTCGCCTTCAGAACTGCCTTAATTCTACGTGGCATTGATTCAACAAGGTGCTGAAAGCATTCTTTAGAAATGTTGGCCCATATTGATAGGATAGCATCTTGCAGTTGATGGAGATTTGTGGGATGCACATCCAGGGCACGAAGCTCCCGTTCCACCACATCCCAAAGATGCTCTATTGGGTTGAGATCTGGTGAATGTGGGGGCCATTTTAGTCCAGTGAACTCATTGTCATGTTCAAGAAACCAATTTGAAATGATTCGAGCTTTGTGACATGGTGCATTATCCTGCTGGAAGTAGCCATCAGAGGATGGGTACATGGTGGTCATAAAGGGATGGACATGGTCAGAAACAATGCTCAGGTAGGCCGTGGCATTTAAACGATGCCCAATTGGCACTAAGGGGCCTAAAGTGTGCCAAGAAAACATCCCCCACACCATTACACCACCACCACCAGCCTGCACAGTGGTAACAAGGCATGATGGATCCATGTTCTC
>CM042256.1:48801369-48841369 GCA_023566225.1 Romanogobio albipinnatus | reverse complement strand
GGGGCCAAGCACAAAGAAGAAGACAAGACATGCCAAAATGGCTGGCAATGTCAGATCAGCAATGAGCAATTAAAGACCTATTAAGGTGATTTTAGGCAAAATACCTGTAAAATTATAAATACAATCAATAATAATGATTTAATGATTTATCACTTTCTACCAATAGGTGGCACAGTTACGAAATTGATGTGGTGTGGTCAGAATAAGGGAACAATGACACATGCAAAGATTGGTGTCAATATATCAAAGCAGGGTGTCAATATAGTGTTAATATGTCATTGCAGAGATATAGCCTCAAGAGGCCTTTTCATTATAAGTATGGACCACATGGTGGTGCTGTTTTGAAACCTTTTAAGTACCTTAAAGGCATGGTGCTGATGGCACATACCAAGTTTCGTAATGATACATCAACTAATTTGTAAAGTATAGCATTTTATATCATAATACTGCATTGTAGTCAATGGGAATTTCATGTTTTGTTCTATTATAGCGCCATCAAGAGGCACAATCCTACCATTTTTTTATGTGTCGGAGTGAGCCCATACATGTGTGTGTCAATTTTGGTGAAAATATCTCATTTCGTTTTGGAGTTATAGACATTTATATGAAAAAACACATGAAAAATGACTGACACCTGACTTTGATCGGATTTTACACCCCCGTACTATCAATATTTTGACATTTGGGCATTAGTTAATAGCTATCGACCTATGTTTTCGAACTTCTGACGCTGGTTTCGTCTCAATCGGACTAGCGATTTCGAAGATATCAGCTGACGTTTTTTAAGCGCTAAATTGCAACGCTGCACAAACCATACGCCGAAACCTAACAAATCTGGTATTGTTGGACTTGGCAAGGATTCAGGAGACAAAAAAAGTTACTCCCATGAAAATAAGTCAAGTTCACCCAAAGTTATAAGCATTTGGAAAAAAAAATTCTCCACTAGAGGGCGCTGTTTCGAAACTTCTTGGGCTCATTCAGGGCATCGTGCTGATGACCCATACCGAGTTTCGAAACAATCCGTTTATGCGTTCATAAAATACAGCATTTTAGCACATAATTCAAAATGGCCGACCGTCAAAATGGCCAATATGACGTCATAGGGTGCAAGAATTTAGTTTCTAGCCCTTATGGTTCAAATGTTATTAGCATAAACATGAGTGCAACTTTGGACAGGTGGTGGCGCTAGAGGGATTGAGTTAGAGACTCCAAATTGGCTATGTTGACACTTCAGACTGTCCTCTATTAGTGTGCCAAATTTCAAAACTTTTTACCATACGGTTCTATGGGCTGCCATAGACTTTGTGGCGGAAGATGAAGAAGAAGAAGAAGAAGAAGAAGATGAATAATAATAAGAAGAACGGGAACGGTTTCAATAGGTACCTTCGCACCTTCGGTGCTTGGCCCCTAATAATGTATTGAATTTGATAGGTGTCTCTCACATTGTCCCACAGCAACATTACAATAGTGTACATTAATGTACAATCTTTTATAATAATAATTTATTCTATTTAGTGTCCAATTCATTCATTTAACATATTTAATATTGGGGGCATCCAAGTTATTTGACATATTTGAACATTTGAAGAAAAAAAAAAAGTAACTCAGTAGTTACTTTCCCTGGTAATTAGTTACTTTTACAATAATGTAACTCAGTTACTAACTCAGTTACTATTTGTAAGAAGTAACAAGTAACTATAACTAATTACTTTTTTAAAGTAACGTGCCCAACACTGCTTTTCGGTTTATTTCTCTCCGTCCTAATTCACTTTAATCCAGATTTTATCAGCAGGACCTTAAATAATATGTGCTGATGGAGATCCCCCGGGAATCACACAGGTGTCCTGGGAAAAATAACTCAAATTTGTTTTGATGTTTTATTTAATGCAACATTATTATCAGGTAAATAGATCGTCCTCGTTCTGTGCCATCGCAGTACATGTGTTGACTGTGGTTTGGTGTTTGCTGAACACCTGTAAAACCTCACTGACACCCGCGTCTGTGGATATTCTGAAAGATTTGAACTCTTCTGATCTGAGAAACAGGCATAAAAGCAGTGGCGGAGAAAAGGGACTGAGAAGAAAGGCTTTTGAGAGGAGGGTTGACAGAGAGCAGAGTGTGCAGGGATGCATCAGCGCAGCGGGAGACGCAGGGGCCTCAGGGGCCCCACTCAAGGGCTCTTAACATGCAGCAGGCATATTTCTGAATGCAGAACAACCTTATCATGGCACAGGGTCATGTGAAGAGTGTGTGTGCATATCTATGTGCTGCATGACGTGTGTGCATGTGTGTGCTCTTGTCTTCTTTTTGTCTTCTCTCTGTCTTAACAGGGCTTAATGACTGTGTGTGTGTGTGTGTGTGTGTGTGTGTGTGTGTGTGTGTGTGTGTGTGTGTGTGTGTGTGTGTGTGTGTGTGTGTGTGTGTGTGTGTGTGTGTGTGTGTGTGGCCTGGTAAACCCTACATTACGGGGACCCATAAAGATGGCAATATCCAAAATCTTTGTCCTTGAGGGGACATTTTTGGTCCCTGTGAGGAAAACAGCTTATAGATCATATTAAAGTGATGTTTTTTGAAAGTGTAAAAATGCTTGTAGTGGTGTGATGGGTTTAGGGGTTGGGTTAGTGTAAGGGGAGAGAAGATACAGTTTGCACAGTATCAAAACCATTACGTTTATAGAAAGTCCCTATAAAATATGAAAACACACATCATGAGTGCGTGCGTGTGTGAATGTGTGTGTTTGCTTGTGTGTGTGCGTGAGTGTGTGTGTGTGCGTGAGTGTGCGTGTGTGTTTGTGTGTGTTTGCGTGTTTGCGTGTGTGTGTGCGTGTGTGTGCGTGTGTGTGTGTTTGTGTGTGTGTGTGCGTGAGTGTGCGTGCGTGAGTGTGCGTGTGTGTTTGCGTGCGTGTGTGCGTGAGTGTGCGTGCGTGTGTGTGTGTTTGTGTGTGTGTGTGTGCGTGAGTGTGCGTGTGTTTGTGTGTGCGTGTGTGTGTGTGTGCGTGAGTGTGCTTGTGTGTGTTTGCGTTTGCGTGTGCGTGCGTGTATTTGTGTGTGGATGCGTGTGTGTGCGTGCATGTGTGTGTGTGAATGTGTGTGTTTGCGTGTGTGTGTGCGTGTGTGTGTGAGTGCGTGTGCATGTGTGTTTCTGTGTGTGCGCGTGCGTGCGTGTGTGCGCGAGTGTGCGTGCGTGTGTGTTTGTGTGTGTTTGCGTGTGTGTGTGCGTGAGTGTGCGTGCGTGTGTGTTTGTGTGTGTTTGCGTGTGTGTGTGCGTGAGTGTGCGTGCGTGTGTGTGTGTTTGTGTGTGTGTGTGTGTACGTGAGTGTGCGTGCGTGCGTGTGTTTGTGTGTGTTTGTGTGTGTGCGTGAGTGAGTGTGCTTGCGTGTGTTTGCGTTTGCGTGCGTGTGTTTGTGTGTGCATGCGTGTGTGTGCATGCATGTGTGTGTGTGCGTGAGTGTGCTTGTGTGTGTTTGCGTTTGCGTGCGTGTGTTTGTGTGTGCATGCGTGTGTGTGCGTGCATGTGTGTGTGTGAATTTGTGTGTTTGCGTGTGTGTGCGTGTGTGTGAATGTGTGTGTTTGCGTGTGTGTGTGTGTGTGTGTGTGTGTGTGTGTGTGTGTGTGTGTGTGAGAGTGCGTGTGCATGTGTGTTTCTGTGTGTGTGCGTGCACGTGTGTGCGCGTGCGTGCCTGTGTGTGTGTGTGTGTGCGCGTGTGTGATATATACACATAGACCATAGACATAATATATGTAATTTTAATAAAATGAAATATATATATTTATATATATATATTAATTCATAGTCCGTAATTGAAATGTCACTTATAGAAATGTGTATATATTTAATTATATTTAGTAAATTAACTTTATTGGCTGGACAATGTTGTAAGAGCACTTCATTTCCCAGAATGCTCTAGTTAAACCGCATGCAGTTTGAAAACAATGTGGTGCTATAAGACCAAATCTGATGGCGGTAAATTTTGTCAGTATTGAATTTAGTTCAGATAAATATGTTTAGCTAACCCTAACCCGTTTTTATATCAGACAATAAGCATTAATCAAAACTATATTATCTACATTTATTTTTATGTATGCGTGTGGGATTAATGCAACTCAGACTATGAGTCTGTTGAACTTCTTTTAATTGCAGTTCAGTAATTTCCTCTTCGTGTCACTGCAGTTCAACTTCCTGTGTGTTGTGGTCAATTCAATTCAAATTCAAACTAATGAATTTGCCCGACCCTGAGGAGTAATTCTATTCTCTCTCCCTGTGTGTTTAGTAGAATCCCATCATTTGTCTCTGTAAGACCGTTTCTTATTACTCATCTCACCGTCTCTCTCTCTCTCTCTTCTCTGCTCTCGTTGCAGTAAGTCTGTCATCAAAGTGCAGCACACATCCCACACCCGCTACAACAGCTGTAGATCTGCACACACACACACACACACACACACAATAATGACTGCAACACAAAATTCTTCAGTAGGGGATCATATGATATCTGTGTGAGGAACACTGACATTTGTCAATATTCACTGATAATCTTGCCTTCGCAGGAGCTCATGAACTCATTTGTGCTTCCACATCGTTGACATTAAACCTCTAAAGAACTGGAACATGGCACACAAGGCATATAGGCTATTAGTAAAAGATCATTTTATCATATTTTTTGGTCTGTTTTGATGCACTATTTTTGTTCATATTTAAAAAAAGAGCTAAAAAATGTTGTCGCTTGCTCCATTTACTTTTTTTAAATGAGCTAATGCGTCACAATTCTTGAACATTTTGTCACCAGTGTTAATTTTTACAGCAAGTTTGATTTAGTTTTAATCAGTCCACTGTCCTCTGGGATGTTCTCTGTAAAATTTAAAACGCTGTAAAATTTGTCTCGGTATGTATGTGTAAAGTTGCCATTTAATGCCGTAATATGTCATTTTGAATGGTTATTTATGTTGACATATTTGTTAAATGTCTGTTTTATTACAATTTAAGACAATTCATACCATCTTTGCAAAAATAGAACAGATATACTAGCAGGTTACAGAAATCAGACATGTCTAATCTGAAGTCCACATACATGGACATTTTACTCTAACTTTTAGTTAAATACTAACATATTCATCATACTTTACTGTACATACTAATTTGTTTTAACCTCAATTTACCTCCTTGTATAAAAGTTTTTCACAGATGTGCCTGGGGCATTTGGCACATGGCTTTCGCTGTCAGCCATCTTGGATTAAGGATGTCATCAAGCAATGAATACAGTAGCCACTGTTACAATAGTGCTGTCCATCTACTGACACTGCCCTCAAGTGGTTTGGAGAAAATTACCAAGATAAATGAACCCTAAATGGAGTTAAATGTTGACGCCATGCATGAAAGGGTTAATGTTAAAGAAACGTGCTGACTTTTCGGGACTTTATCTTATTCCCCGTATCCCCCAGAGTTAGATAAGTCCATACACACCATTCTCATCTCCGTGCGTGCCATAACTCTGTCTGACACACACACCGCTAGCCTAGCTTAGCACAAAGACTGGAGGTAAATGGCTCCAGCTAGCCTACTGCTCAATAAGAGACAAAATAACATGTTCCTATTTACATGTTGTGATGTGTAGAGTTACATCGTGTACTAAGACCGACGGAAAATGAAAAGTTGTGATTTTCTAGACCAATATGACTAGGGACTATACTCTCATTCCTGCGTAATGCGTGCAGTGTTCATTTTGACAGCAAATTTTGATTTAGTTTTAGTCATAGTCTTTTGACTAAAATGCCATTTAGTTTTAATCATATTTTAGTCACCTGAATTGTTTTTAGTTTTAGTCTAGTTTTAGTCTCCTAAAATCTAATGAGTTGAGTTAAATTGTAATTATGGCTGGGCAAATTAACGCGTTAACGCGAGCGATTAATTTTTTCAGCTTAACGCATTAAAAATATTTAACGCAAATAACGCAGCGTCCGTTTTTATATCCATTTTTGCCTAGCGTTACATGATCACGCTCCTATTCATGTAAAAAGACACAAGAGAACGCACTGTATGTCAATGTCCTGTCTGTGTGGCTGCGTCTCATGTCAGCTAATCGAGGGACACTCTGACACACACACACACACACACACACACACACTCGACGCACAGACAGACTCGCATCAGTCTCCTGCTCACATCGAGTTCTCTTTTGCTCATGAACAAACAATAACAAAAATTTTGAGTATTCTCATATTAGGAGTCTTAAATGAGTTAAATAACGTCTTAAATGAACTTAAAGAGTTGTGAGGAAATGAGATGCGCGTCAGATCCGCGTCATGTTCATCAGCGGCCGATCTTAAAGTGACAGGAGCACTTATGATGCCTGTCATTAATGTTCATCAAAGAACAACGGGAACAGAAAATTGTAGCTTTAATGATGATTAATCTATATTTCATTTATTATTTATGCAGTTCAGAAAGGTGTTTGATAACTATTACATTTCTGACAGAGGCGTAAATCGCGGGGGGGACGGGGGGGACAGGACCCCCCCAATCTGAGGGCTGCCCCCCCCTGAAAACCATGCTGAGTATTGTAAATAATATAACAATATATACTTAAAATAAATGTTTAAGTAGTAAAACGATACAAATGCAAACGGGACAAAAAATGCGTTTTAAGTTTAGAAACATTTTGAGTCCCCCCCCCAGAAACACCAGTAGTAGCTGTCAAGGCTATTTTATTCACTTTAAACGTCAGATGAAGTGATTCTTTTCTCTTTAATACAGATTAGGCAAAACACTGTTAACATCCCTTGCCCACCGCCGCCCCGCCCCGCTCCGCTGTATAGTAATAACATCATTTAGTTCAGTTAGAGAACTGACAAAACAATTAAAAACTGAACGTGTCTGCTCAATACAGCACGAGCCGAACGAGCAAACCGCTGACAGACAAGATTATCCAAGATTTGGTTTCAAAGCGTAAAAGCGCCTATTTAAGGGAGTGTGTCATTGGACTGTTCTGTTGTTGTTTTTCATTATGAATAATCGGCTAATGAACCCAAAATTCAAGCAACCCGCCCACAAATTCCTAAAAATTGGCTAATTCTAAACCGTAAGTTCAGTCAGATCTGTGTTGGGTTTTGCTCAATATGATAATCAGTGGCAGATCAGAGGCTTCTGCAGTTGAATATCTAAATATCTGAATATCATAGTATAAATCATTTTTCAAGATGGCCACCACCTTAGTGGAGCAATTAGGCTTAAGAAATCCTTTAGTTGGTGATACAAGCATGAAAATTGCCTTGAGCTGTCTCTAAGGATTGCTTGACAAGAAAACACTCTCAGCCACTTGAAATTTCTATTTTCAAGATGGCCGACCCCTGGATCCTCAAAAGATCAATTTTCCGATAGAAATGTATTGTTTTTTTTTTTTTTCATTAAGGACGATTTGGTGTCATTTTATTTAATATGTTTTGGATTATTCTAAAGAACAACTTTTAACACATTAAAATACAGTTGTGTTGATTTGTTGATTATTGATAGATTAGACAAGAGTGAATATCTGCACTACCAGGGCACACTGGTGATATATCACTGCTGTTAAACTCAGAGTGGGGTTCAATGTCTGCTAATTGTAAAGTTAGTATCCCAAATGCTGTCTAATCTACCCCAAAACGGTTAGATAGCCGCTACTGAATTGACAGGTTGTGCCAGCGCGGGAGAGCCGAGCCGAGCCAAGGTTAATGGGGTTTTAGTTAACCGGATGGTGTACAGATCGCACGGGATATAAATGGCATTGGATGAACGATCGGACTAAGTATAGGGTCAAAGCATGAACTTACCTCAATGAACCCTGATGACCCACTTAAAGATCCACATGGCGGGCGGCAGTAATCCAGAAAAATTGCCGCCATCTTGAAATTTGATGTTGCTGTGGGCAGTTTCTTGTCAAATGACCCTTAGAGACAGCTCAAGGCAATTTTCATGCTTGTATCACCAACTAAAGGATTTCTTAAGCCTAATTGCTCCACTAAGGTGGTGGCCATCTTGAATAATGGCCGCCATCTTAAAATTTCAAGTAGCTGTGGGTGGCTTATAGTCTAGTGACCATCAGAGACTGCTCATGCCAATTTTCATGCTTGTATCACCAAATAAACCACTATATCACAACTGCTCCCCTAAGGTGTCGGCCATCTTGAAAAATGGCCGCCATCTTGAAATTTCAAGTGGCTCAGACAATTTTCTTGTCAAGTGACCCATGGAGACTGCTCATGCCAATTTTCACGCTTGTATCATAAACTGAACGATTATATCACTTAGCCGCTCCACTATAAGCTAAAGCTTCAAATTTCAAAACTTCAAAATCATATTGAATAATGTGTCAAATACTGGTCTTTCCTCCTGACTATGAATTAAATGGGAATGAAATGAAATACAGTTTATTGTGTTAGCAAAAACGAATATATAATGCGTGACTTTTAATTATAAACAAGCTGGAAATACACCGGGACTCTTATTTTGAAATGCCTTACTATTGCAGTTCTAGCTGCTCATTCAAGTTCAGGAGATAAAATATGCATTGCTACAACCGTCTAAAACATATTACTATATAAAAATCGTAACGTAAACATTGTCATTATTCATCAGCATTAGTTCATAAACAATTGCCTGGCATAAATGTGCGCTATTCATTGATTGAACCGCTCTGGAGCGCTGGATTGGGGATGCGTGAGCCTGTAGAAGCTCAACAGTGCGAAATTAACACTGTAGCCTACCATGAGTGCAGCGGCGTAATGATATTACACAGCGCCTGAAAATAGTCCCCAGCGCTCTCTGTGTAAGGAGGTTGTCACTTTGGTTATGTTGACGGAAGTTGGGAAAATAGGAAAATGTTGGCGTTATTTTGTCTCTTATTGAGCAGTAGGCTAGCTGGAGCCGTTTACCTCCAGTCTTTGTGCTAAGCTAGGCTAGTGGTGTGTGCGTCAGACAGAGTTATGGCACGCACGGAGATGAGAATGGTATGTATGGACTTATCTAACTCTGGGGGATACGGGGAATAAGATAAAGTCCCAAAAAGTCGCCGTGTTCCTTTAAGAAAACCCATTTCCCAGTACATGGAACCACCATGAAATGGCAATCAAATGAGTTCAATGGAAGAAGGAAAGTCGCATGGGTTTGGAACAACACAAGGGTAGGTAAATGATTTTTTTGGATGAACTAAACCTTTCATATTTTTAATGCAAAGCTCGAATGCTTTGCAGCTGCTCAGATCCTCTGGCTGTGAGCGTTTGAACCGCAGAGCTGCTGTAATTCTGCTGAAGTTACACTTTTACTGCTGAGTAGAAACTTCCCCTCATCTAAAGCTCCAATCCTCTCTCATGACCTTATTAGAACTGCATGAGTCTGACTCTGAGTCTGCGTTTGTGATGCTCGTCATCAGTGCACTGCATTAAAATTGTATCCCTTGATGCCAATTGATTCTGCACATGTGTTGTGGACGAGATGATGAGTTTGCTGAAGTCTCCTCCAGCCCTGAACATGTGTTTCCTATCAACAACAGTTGAGTTAATGATTCAGCTTAAAGGAACACTCCACTTTTTTGGGACTTTAGCTTATTCACTGTATCCCCCAGAGTTAGATAAGTCCATACATACCATTCTCATCTCCATACATCCCATAACTCTGTCTGACGCACACAGCGTTAGCCTAGCTTAGCACAAAGACTGGAGGTAAATGGCTCCAGCTAGCCTACTGCTCAATAAGTGGCCAAATAACACCAACATTTTCCTATTTACATGTTGTGATGTGTATAGTCACAGCGTGTACAAATAACAAGGTTACATGAGACATATTTTAAACGTATACACACAGGGGACTATATTCTCAGAAGGCGCAGCACTGCTCTACTTCTGCGGAGTGCGGAGTGATTTGTGGATTTGATTTGTGTAATAGTGTGGACACTATTACATGAATAGGGTGGTCACTACTGTATTGCAGTTGTTCCCGTGCTCCATGTATCCCCACGAAAACACGTTCACTTATTTGAGAATTGGAATATCAGGTAGTTGATGACATAGCCAGCAAGATTGATGTGAATATTTTGAATAAAAAAGGAAAAACTAAATAAAAGTTTTAGAAAAACTTTAATAAAATAATAACACCCATGGCAATAATACGTGTGTTTATATACACTCACCTAAAGGATTATTAGGAACACCTGTTCATTTTCTCATTAATGCAATTATCTAATCAACCAATCACATGGCAGTTGCTTCAATGCATTTAGGGGTGTGGTCCTGGTCAAGACAATCTCCTGAACTCCAAACTGAATGTCAGAATGGGAAAGAAAGGTGATTTAAGCAATGTTGAGCGTGGCATGGTTGTTGGTGCCAGACGGGCCGGTCTGAGTATTTCACAATCTGCTCAGTTACTGGGATTTTCACGCACAACCATTTCTAGGGTTTACAAAGAATGGTGTGAAAAGGGAAAAACATCCAGTATGCGGCAGTCCTGTGGGCCAAAATGCCTTGTTGATGCTAGAGGTCAGAGGAGAATGGGCCGACTGATTCAAGCTGATAGAAGAGCAACTTTGACTGAAATAACCACTCGTTACAACCGAGGTATGCAGCAAAGCATTTGTGAAGCCACAACACGCAACCTTGAGGCGGATGGGCTACAACTGCAGAAGACCCCACCGGGTACCACTCATCTCCACTACAAATAGGAAAAAGAGGCTACAATTTGCACGAGCTCACCAAAATTGGACAGTCGAAGACTGGAAAAATGTTGCCTGGTCTGATGAGTCTGGATTTCTGTTGAGACATTCAGATGGTAGAGTCAGAATTTGGCGTAAACAGAATGAGAACATGGATCCATCATGCCTTGTTACCACTGTGCAGGCTGGTGGTGGTGGTGTAATGGTGTGGGGGATGTTTTCTTGGCACACTTTAGGCCCCTTAGTGCCAATTGGGCATCGTTTAAATGCCTCGGCCTACCTGAGCATTGTTTCTGACCATGTCCATCCCTTTATGACCACCATGTACCCATCCTCTGATGGCTACTTCCAGCAGGATAATGCACCATGTCACAAAGCTCGAATCATTTCAAATTGGTTTCTTGAACATGACATTGAGTTCACTGGACTAAAATGGCCCCCACAGCCACCAGATCTCAACCCAATAGAGCATCTTTGGGATGTGGTGGAACGGGAGCTTCGTGCCCTGGATGTGCATCCCACAAATCTCCATCAACTGCAAGATGCTATCCTATCAATATGGGCCAACATTTCTAAAGAATGCTTTCAGCTCCTTGTTGAATCAATGCCACGTAGAATTAAGGCAGTTCTGAAGGCGAAAGGGGGTCAAACACAGTATTAGTATGGTGTTCCTAATAATCCTTTAGGTGAGTGTATGTTAATGTTTTCTTTTAAATTCATGCTGGTTCTAAAAAAATGTTCAGATTAAAATATTTAGCAAATATCAAGCTTCAATGCAATCAATGCAAAACCAGGATGTATAAGGCCACACTAATACGTTTTCGTTTGAAAATGTATATATTTTTCTAACCGTTTTGGCCTTCTGTCCACATTGAGACAGCATTTTAAGTCAACAAAAACATAGCTTTTTGAAAACACTCTCCAAAGCGGATACATTTGAAAAAAAACGGCGTCTTCACGTTGTAGTGTGGATTGTGAAAACGGAGGTATTTGAAAACAATGACGCATGTTTAGTCATGTGACGCATATTGCACCAATAGGTATTCATGTTTATACCGCTATTGTGCCTGTTATGTGCTATGTACTACAACCCCAAATCAGAAAAAGTTGGGACAGTATGGAAAACGCAAATAAAAAACAAAAGAAGTGATTTCTAAATTTACTTTGACTTGTATTTCATTGCAGACAATATGAACACAAAATATTTCATGTTTTGTCTGGTCAACTTCATGTCATTTGTAAATATGCATCCTTTCCTGTCATTCAGACCTGCAACACATTTTAAAAAGTTGGGACAGTAAAGCATTTACCACTTTGTAATGTTTCCATTCCTTTTCACAACACTTAAAATACGTTTAGGGACTGAAGACACCAAGTGATGAAGTGTTTCAGGTGTAATTTTGTCCCATTCTTCCTGCAAACAAGTCTTAAGGTGAGCAACAGTGCGCGGTCTTCGTTGTCGCATTTTGCGCTTCAAAATGTGCTTCACATTCTCTACTGGAGACAGGTCGGGACTGCAGGCAGGCCAGTCAAGTACCCGTACCCTCTTCCTCCGCAGCCAGGACTTTGTAATGTGTGCAGAATGTGGTTTTGCATTGTCTTGTTGAAATATGCATGGACGTCCCTGGAAAAGATGTCTTCTTGAAGGCAGCATATTATGCTCCAAAATCTTTTCAGCATTAATGGTGCCTTCACAGAAGTGCAAGTTACCTTTGCCAAGGGCACTGACACAACCCCATACCATGACAGACCCTGGCTTTTGGACTTGTTGCTGGTAACAGTCTGGATGATACTTTTCTTCTTTGGTCTGGAGCACACGGCGTCCATTCCTCCCAAAAAATACCTGAAATACTGATTCATCTGACCACAGTACACGTGTCCACTGTGTGATGGTCCATCCCAGATGCCTCCGAGCCCAGAGAAGTCGACGGCGCTTCTGGACACTGTTAACATAGGGCTTCCTTTTGGCACAGTACAGTTTTAACTGGCATTTGTGGATGTAACTACGTATTGTGGTACTTGACAAAGGTTTGCCAAAGTAGTCCTGAGCCCATGTGGCGATATGGCTTATAGATGAATGACGATTCTTGATGCAGTGCCGCCTGAGGGATCGGAGATCACGGTTGTTCAGCTTAGGCTTGCGCCCTTGTCCTTTACGCACTGAAATTCCTCCAGATTCCTTGAATCTTTTAATTATGTTATGCACTGTTGAATGTGAAATATCCAAATCTCTTCCTATCTTTCTTTGAGGAACATTGTTTTTAAACATTTCAATAATTTTCTCACGTATTTGTTGGCAAACTGGCGATCCTCGGCCCATCTTTGCTCCTAAAGGATTAGACCTTTCTTGGATGCTACTTTTGTACCAAATCATAATTACAATCACCTGTTGACATCACCTGTTTCAAATCACAGCATTATTTAACCATTTTACCTCATTACTAGCCCTAAATTGCTCCTGTCCCAACTTTTTTTTAAATGTGTTGCAGGTCTGAATGACAGGAAAGGATGCATATTTACAAATGACATGAAGTTGACCAGACAAAACATGAAATATTTTGTGTTCATATTGTCTGCAATGAAATACAAGTCAAAGTAAATTTAGAAATCACTTCTTTTTTTATTTATTTGCGTTTTCCATACTGTCCCAACTTTTTCAGATTTGGGGTTGTATGTATAAAATATATTGTTACTTCGCACACTCTTGATTTCACAGTCCTGCAAAGATAACACAAAATGTACTCGCAATTGCTGTCCTGTGGAAAAACATGACAGCAGTTGCGCTTTAGAGGGAGTGCGACCTAGATGCATCAGTGAAAGGTGAGATAATTTGCTTAATAGAATGATCCGGCCAGAAGAATTGTGTGATAACTTGATAATGTATTGTTCTGTCTGTCATTTCGGTGAGCTTTTATGAGGTTTAACTTATGCACAGGGAGATGGTGGTCTAGTGGGTTAAACCGCTGAACTGATATGCAGAAGGTTGCTGGTTCGATCCCAGCAGGCCTTGCAACGTCATGTTGCTCCAGGAAGATTGTCCCTGTATTAAGTGCGCTGTCAGTCGCTTTGGAAAAAAGAGTCTGCCAAATGCGTAAATGTCAATGCGCAGTAAGGTGAATTTAGCGTTTTCCAACGTTTCAGTATGGACAAGAAACTTTTGTATAACGCTAGTGTGGACGGAGAGCGGTTTAAAATGAAAACACCATTTTCAAATGTATCCGGATTAATGTAGACATAGCCTAAATCAAGAGAACGATTCTTCATCAACATGCAAGCTCATTATGATTAATATAAAAACAAGGGTGCGACCAAATTGTAAGTCGGTGCGACAAACCGAGCTGTAAACCCAGGGGAAACACTGAGAAGACAGCAGAACTAAGCATTGAAGCATAAGATATAGAGTGACAACTGATATATGATGCATTTTATGAAAAGTAGTCTGCTATACGTTATAAAGATCTCATTGACTTGACTCCTGAAAAATACTCTTCGAGGATTAGCTCCAAATTCTCACTATATTATACTATATGAGCCATAAAAGCCTACTGTATCAAAAACAGATAGTCAAAATACTGATACTTTTTAAAGATTTTGTCTAAAGCTTCAATAAAATATTTCATATGTCAGGCTTTCGGGTTGATATCTACTCATTATATGGAGCTTCAGGTTGGCTTGCTCATTTTTTTCTGAATGAGTCTTCTACTATTGCGTGACTGTCTGTATTAGTCATCCTTCCACTCCACTGGACTCTCTCCGAAAGCGCCGTACCTCAGTCTGACCCCCGCGGCGACACAAGATGATGAAGACAGAGATGCAAAGGGTCATCGGTGAGGTGCCCACAAATAAAAACACGAAAGTCAAACAGAGACTGACCAGTGACTACGTTTTCAAAAATGATACAAGCAATGATACTGCTAGTTCTTTCATGAGAAAAAAATGTATATTAAAGTCACCATGAAATCAAAGTGGATCGTTCTTATTGTTTAAATTATTAATTCCATGCATCCCGTTGTTTTTTAAAATGCATGTGCTCGCATAAACTTTCAAACTAGCCTGCCAATATTTGCTAAACCGTTGCTAAGATGTCATGAGTGTCCTTTAGGGAGTTTTGGTTGAATGTAGAAAATCATGATTACTCATGTCAGCAATGTAAATAAAACATTCAATGTAATTCAATGTGTTACTTTTTTTCAGTGTGCATGATTTTGCAGTGATTAGAGATGCGTTTCTCAAAGAAGTATGCGTTAGACCAAACATAATTGAAGAACACTAAACATCCCGGGGCGGTTTGCAGGAGAGGATTCTGTGAGCTGTCCGTGAATCACGATCGGAGGCCTCAATGTTGGACCGCTTGTGTAATGAACTGATGGCTAATGTGCTCTTCTTGAGTCCTTTTATTCCCTGGCCTCGTTGTGTAACCTTTTATGTGTTCATTGCTAATGCTCAGTAAACCTTTGGGGTTATATGATCTAGTGTTGTTAAGATGGACTCTAGGATCGAGACACGGAGGTCAGATCACATGCAAACCTTCTCTCAGCTTTAGCAATGGAGCCAAATTACTCAAACATTGTGTTGTTACGTCTGACCCTGGATCTGAGTAACACAAAAACTACTCAAACACTGGGTTGTTACGTCTGACCCTGGATCTGAGTAACACAAAAACTACTCAAACACTGGGTTGTTACGTCTGACCCAGGATCTGGGTTACACAAAAACTACTCAAACACTGGGTTGTTACGTCTGACCCAGGATCTGAGTAACACAAAACCTACTCAAACACTGGGTTGTTACGTCTGACCCAGGATCTGGGGAACACAAAAACTACTCAAACACTGGGTTGTTACGTCTGATCCAGGATCTGGGGAAAACAAAAACTACTCAGACACTGAGTTGTTACATCTGACCCAGGATCTGAGTAACACAAAAACTACTCAAACACTGGGTTGTTACGTCTGACCCAGGATCTGGGTAACACAAAAACTACCCAAACACTGGGTTGTTACGTCTGACCCAGGATCTGGGGAACACAAAAACTACTCAAACACTGGGTTGTTACATCTGACCCAGGATCTGGGGAACACAAAAACTACTCAAACACTGGGTTGTTACGTCTGACCCAGGATCTGGGGAACACAAAATCTACTCAAACACTGGGTTGTTACGTCTGACCCAGGATCTGGGTAACACAAAAACTACCCAAACACTGGGTTGTTACGTCTGACCCAGGATCTGGGGAACACAAAATCTACTCAAACACTGGGTTGTTACATCTGACCCAGGATTTGAGTAACACAAAAACTACCCAAACACTGGGTTGTTACATCTGACCCAGGATTTGAGTAACACAAAAACTACCCAAACACTGGGTTGTTACATCTGACCCAGGATCTGCGTAACACAAAAACTACTCAAACACTGGGTTGTTACATCTGACCCAGGATCTGAGTAACACAAAATCTACTCAAACACTGGGTTGTTACATCTGACCCAGGATCTGGGGAACACAAAACCTACTCAAACACTGGGTTGTTACATCTGACCCTGGATCTGGGGAACACAAAACCTACTCAAACACTGGGTTGTTACATCTGACCCTGGATCTGGGGAACACAAAACCTACTCAAATACTGGGTTGTTACATCTGACCCTGGATCTGGGGAACACAAAACCTACTCAAACACTGGGTTGTTACATCTGACCCAGGATCTGAGTAACACAAAAACTACTCAAACACTGGGTTGTTACGTCTGACCCAGGATCTGAGTAACACAAAACCTACTCAAACACTGGGTTGTTACATCTGACCCAGGATCTGAGTAACACAAAAACTACTCAAACACTGGGTTGTTACGTCTGACCCAGGATCTGGGGAACACAAAACCTACTCAAACACTGGGTTGTTACGTCTGACCCAGGATCTGAGTAACACAAAAACTACTCAAACACTGGGTTGTTACATCTGACCCAGGATCTGAGTAACACAAAACCTACTCAAACACTGGGTTGTTACGTCTGACCCAGGATCTGAGTAACACAAAAACTACTCAAACACTGGGTTGTTACGTCTGACCCAGGATCTGAGTAACACAAAACCTACTCAAACACTGGGTTGTTACGTCTGACCCAGGATCTGAGTAACACAAAACCTACTCAAACACTGGGTTGTTACGTCTGACCCAGGATCTGGGGAACACAAAAACTACTCAAACACTGGGTTGTTACATCTGACCCAGGATCTGAGTAACACAAAAACTACTCAAACACTGGGTTGTTACGTCTGACCCAGGATCTGAGTAACACAAAAACTACTCAAACACTGGGTTGTTACATCTGACCCAGGATCTGGGGAACACAAAAACTACTCAAACACTGGGTTGTTACGTCTGACCCAGGATCTGGGGAACACAAAACCTACTCAAACACTGGGTTGTTACATCTGACCCAGGATCTGGGGAACACAAAAACTACTCAAACACTGGGTTGTTACGTCTGACCCAGGATCTGGGGAACACAAAACCTACTCAAACACTGGGTTGTTACATCTGACCCAGGATCTGGGGAACACAAAAACTACTCAAACACTGGGTTGTTACATCTGACCCAGGATCTGGGGAACACAAAAACTACTCAAACACTGGGTTGTTACGTCTGACCCAGGATCTGGGGAACACAAAACCTACTCAAACACTGGGTTGTTACATCTGACCCAGGATCTGGGGAACACAAAAACTACTCAAACACTGGGTTGTTACGTCTGACCCAGGATCTGGGGAACACAAAAACTACTCAAACACTGGGTTGTTACGTCTGACCCAGGATCTGGGGAACACAAAACCTACTCAAACACTGGGTTGTTACATCTGACCCAGGATCTGGGGAACACAAAAACTACTCAAACACTGGGTTGTTACGTCTGACCCAGGATCTGGGGAACACAAAACCTACTCAAACACTGGGTTGTTACATCTGACCCAGGATCTGGGGAACACAAAAACTACTCAAACACTGGGTTGTTACGTCTGACCCAGGATCTGGGGAACACAAAACCTACTCAAACACTGGGTTGTTACATCTGACCCAGGATCTGGGGAACACAAAAACTACTCAAACACTGGGTTGTTACGTTTGACCCAGGATCTGGGGAACACAAAACCTACTCAAACACTGGGTTGTTACATCTGACCCAGGATCTGAGTAACACAAAAACTACTCAAACACTGGGTTGTTACATCTGACCCAGGATCTGAGTAACACAAAAACTACTCAAACACTGGGTTGTTACATCTGACCCAGGATCTGAGTAACACAAAACCTACTCAAACACTGGGTTGTTACGTCTGACCCAGGATCTGAGTAACACAAAAACTACTCAAACACTGGGTTGTTACATCTGACCCAGGATCTGGGGAACATAAAAACTACTCAAACACTGGGTTGTTACGTCTGACCCAGGATCTGGGGAACACAAAACCTACTCAAACACTGGGTTGTTACGTCTGACCCTGGATCTGAGTAACACAAAAACTACTCAAACATTGTGTTGTTACGTCTGATCCAGGATCTGAGTAACACAAAAACTACTCAAACACTGGGTTGTTACGTCTGACCCAGGATCTGAGTAACACAAAAACTACTCAAGCACTGGGTTGTTACATCTGATCCAGGATCTGAGTAACACAAAAACTACTCAAACACTGGGTTGTTACATCTGACCCAGGATCTCGGGAACACAAAAACTACTCAAACACTGGGTTGTTACATCTGACCCAGGATCTGAGTAACACAAAAACTACTCAAACACTGGGTTGTTACATCTGACCCAGGATCTGGGGAACATAAAAACTACTCAAACACTGGGTTGTTACGTCTGACCCAGGATCTGGGGAACACAAAACCTACTCAAACACTGGGTTGTTACGTCTGACCCTGGATCTGAGTAACACAAAAACTACTCAAACATTGTGTTGTTACGTCTGATCCAGGATCTGAGTAACACAAAAACTACTCAAACACTGGGTTGTTACGTCTGACCCAGGATCTGAGTAACACAAAAACTACTCAAGCACTGGGTTGTTACATCTGATCCAGGATCTGAGTAACACAAAAACTACTCAAACACTGGGTTGTTACATCTGACCCAGGATCTCGGGAACACAAAAACTACTCAAACACTGGGTTGTTACATCTGACCCAGGATCTGAGTAACACAAAAACTACTCAAACCCTAGATTTTTATAGTGTATGAAGAAATATGGTCAGTTGTATTATAAGCATCAGCTCTAGGTTTAACTCGTCTTAACTCAATTACATGGTTGAACAAAATGCCCTGCAGTAATTTGATGTTCCATGTAATTTCTTCAGAAGTGTTCTCCTTTCTGTTTGCTCAGCGGATGCAAATAAAGCTGCTGTACCCCAAAAAACTTCTGTGGGTCTGTGTCTGAGCACAGGCGATTTTCAGATGTTGTGCAGATGCCACGCGACACCGCTGGCCGGCGAGTCAAAGCTGGATTCAGATGGATTTGATGGATTTGAGTTCCTCTAAATCAGGGGTAGGCAAGTTCAGTCCTAAAGAGCTGATGTCCTGCAGAGTTTAGCTCCAACCCTACTAGGCCATCACAGTATAAAACGCATGGCTCCCAGCATGCATTGCAGCAATAAGTATGTCACCATTGTTGAGATTCATATGCTGATTCTTGATATCTGTGCGCGTCTAAATGGTTTTCCCCTAGAATTTATTTAAAATTCAGAATGTCTGTTCTGTGGCAAGAGTTGTTGGTGGATATTATGTATTAATATTTTTAGTCGGGGACGAGTTTAGACAATTTTTGTTTATGGCTTCTTTTGATTTGAACAGATTATGTGTTTTGTTAATACTGTACCAAAAGCACAAACTCGCATAAAAAGCAGAGAGTCAAGCTGCCCAACTAAAGGAAATCACTGATCACCATAATGGTGACCAAACATTTTCAATAAAACATCAACATCTAAACCTCTGTTAATTCTCAATAAGAGCTTCTATAGACGTCTTTCAGGGTTGGAGTCAAACTCTGCAGGACAGCGACTCACTAGGACCGAACTCGCCTGCCAATGGTTTAATTGTACCCAATTGTGTACCTTTAAAGGTACAGTTATACGTTTTGTTCCACTGTACCTTCTTTTCTGAGAGTGTTTGGAGGAAAACAATAATATGGGAGTCAATGGTGCCCCACAACTGTTGGGTTACTGACATTCTTCAAAATATCTTCTTTTGTGTGTGGCAGAAGAAAGAAACTCACAGGTTTGGAACAACTTGAGGGTGAGTAAATGACAGCATTTTCCTTTTTGGGTGAACTATCTCTTTAATATTCCATCTGAAGCATGCAATATCATTATAAACTTTGGTATTTTAAAGGCATTATCAGTTGATTTCTGAATGGATTGATTTATAAATTGATTGTTTTAGGGGTTTTAAGAAGTGCTTCAACTGGATTTTTTTTACCATGTGACAAACTTGAGTAAAATACAGTAAATAATGAAATAATATTACAAACTGAAATAACCATTTTGCTGCTTTTGCATGCATTTACATTTACATTTAGTCATTTAGCAGACGCTTTTATCCAAAGCGACTTACAAATGACAGCAATAGAAGCAACTAGAACAGTCAAGGGTAACAGTATGCAAGTGCTGTAACAAGTCTCAGTTAATCTAACACAGAACACACAGGACAATTTTTTTTTTTTTTTAAATAAATTAGACAGACAGAAAATGAATAGAATGTTAAGTGCTATTCTTGATTGGTCAGGTGCTGCTGGAAAAGACGTGTCTTTAGCTGTTTTTTGAAAATGGCTACAGACTCGGCTGCTGGAATTGCGATAGGCAGGTCATTCCACCAGGTGGGTGCGGTCCAGGAAAAGGTCAGTGAGAGCGATTTCATGCCTCTCTGGTATGGCACTACAAGGCGTCGTTCACTGGCAGAACGTAAGCTCCTGGAGGGTGTGTAAGTCTGAACAAGCGAGTTTAGGTATATTGGTGCAGAGCCTGTGGTTGCTTTGAAGGCGAGTACCAGTGTCTTGAATTTGATGCGAGCGGCTATTGGCAGCCAGTGGAGACTGATGAAGAGAGGCGGGACGTGCGCTCTCTTCGGCTCGTTAAAGACCACCCTTGCAGCTGCATTCTGGATCAGTGCAAGGGTTTGATAGTGCATGCCGGAAGGCCCGCTAGAAGAGCATTACAGTAGTCCAGTCTGGAGAGAACAAGAGCTTGGACCAGGAGTTGTGTGGCCTGCTCTGATAGGAAGGGTCTAATCTTCCTAATGTTGTATAACGCAAATCTGCAGGACCGGGATGTTGCAGTGATGTGGTCAGTGAATTTTAGCTGATCATCAATCACAACTCCAAGGTTCCTGGCTGTCCTGGACGGAGTAATGGTTGACGATCCTAGCAGAATGGAGAGATTGTGGTGAAGTGCTGGGTTGGCTGAGACCACAAGCAGTTCTGTCTTTGCAAGGTTGAGTTGCAGGTGATGTTCCTTCATCCAGGCAGAAATGTCAGTTAGGCAGGCAGCGATACGAACACCAACCGTGAGATCATCTGGTTGAAATGAGAAGTAGAGTTGAGTGTCGTCGGCATAGCAGTGATAGGAAAAGCCATGTTTCTGAATGACAGATCCCAGTGATGACATGTAGATGGAGAAGTGAAGTGGTCCAAGCACTGAGCCCTGTGGAACTCCAGTGTCTAGATGATGTGACTTAGACACTTCACCTCTCCATGACACCCTGAAGGACCTACCTGAGAGGTAAGACTTGAGCCACTGGAGAGCAGTTCCTGAGATGCCCATCTTCATGAGAGTTGACAGGAGGATCTGGTGGCATGCATGCTTGTTAAAGGGATAGTTCACCCAAAATGTAAATTCTGTCATCATTTACTCACCCTCCAGTTGTTCCAAACCTGTACGAGTTTCTTTGTTCTGCTGAGCACAAAAGATATTTTGAAGAATGTTTGTAACCAAGCAGAGAGAGCAACCATTGACTACCATAGTATTTTTCCCTACTGTGGTAGTCAATGGTTGCTCTCTCTGCTTGGTTACACACATTCTTCAAAATATCTTCTTTTGTGCTCAGCAGAACAAAGAACCCATACAGGTTTGGAACAACTGGAGGGAGAGTAAACGATGACAGAATTTAAGTGTTTGGGGTTTTATCCACCTAATCTTTAATCATTTTCATTGTATCGTTAGCATATATTAACTCTGAGATCTAAATATTTTATCAATGATTACTGTTATGCCTTTAATGTCAGTAAAGTTTGTTTGTGCAGTATTTAAATATGCAGGTGTATTTGTCAAAAGCGTCCATCCATCCCACTGTGTCTATATGGATGAACTCAACCAACCTTCCTAGTGTTTGCTCGGCCGTTGAAAGGGTGTTCACAGTGGTTGTTTTGAAGTTTTTCATCCGTTCCAAATATAAAGTCATTAAAAGTGAGGACATCTGTTCTCAACGAACCACACAATATGAGCTGCTATTCATGTCTGTACAAATGTAAGAAAATCGAATTGTCTTAGTGATTTGTTCAAATCAGCAACGCAGAGAATGAGCAATAGTTAGAGATAGTTTTGCCTTAGCCTTATCCGATGATGGGAGACATTCAGGGAGAAACACAGATGCACTGCTGTCATGAAGCTGGAGCTGGAGCTGTCATGAACAATTCAGTTCAGTGGATGAAATCTGCCTGTGAGCGTCCCCTGCTGGTGATACGTCACAATGCACAACTCCACAGAGCGTGACAATGATGTTCAGTCAAGGCAGATTCGCATACATGTTTTAGGCTCACACACACAGGTTTCCCGACCCCTAAACCTACCCATCACACAACATTACAAGCATTTTTACATTTTCAAAACACTTCGTTTAGTATGATTTATACGCTGTTTTTCCCTCATGGGGACCAAAAAAAAAAAAAAAGTCAACATTTACTGGTATTACTGTCCTTGTGGGATAGTAACATAGGGAATACCAGGTACACACACAATATATATATTCCCCTCTCAAAAACATGGATTTACCACAGAAAACTTGAGTAAAATACAGTAAATAATGAAATAATATTACAAACTGAAATAACCATTTTGCTGCTTTTGCATGCATGCTTGTTAAAGGGATAGTTCACCCAAAATGTAAATTCTGTCATCATTTACTCACCCTCAAGTTGTTCCAAACCTGTACGAGTTTCTTTGTTCTGCTGAGCACAAAAGATATTTTGAAGAATGTTTGTAACCAAGCAGAGAGAGCAACCATTGACTACCATAGTATTTTTCCCTACTATGGTAGTCAATGGTTGCTCTCTCTGCTTGGTTACACACATTCTACAAAGTATCTTCTTTTGTGTTCAGCAGAACAAAGAAACTCATACAGGTTTGGAACAACTAGAGGGTGAGTAAACGGTGACAGAATTTACGTTTTTGGGGTTTTATCCACCTAATCTCATCAGAGATGGCTCTCCTTCCTTCTCTTCTTTGCCCTCGTCCTCTTCTTCCTCCAACTCTTAGTCTTTGAATTTGTCCTCGTTGTTGTCGCCTCTTCCTCCTACTCCTCTTGCTCTCTGTCCATTGTTAGCATCCATTGTTCAAAACAGGTAATCTGACCTTTGACCTATTTATAGGCCTATACTAGAAAAGCGGTGATTGGTTAGTGATCAGTTAAGCAATTCGTGTTTTGCACATGTGAGGAGCGTGTGTGTCATAGATATCCATTATAAAGGCTAGATGTCTTACGGCGGAGTCTCTAACATCATCACCGGCGGCCATCTTGTCACAGGCAGGGTTCTGTGGTACCTGATGATCTGCATGAACACAGATACTCTTATCTCGCTGAAATCTTGACAGATTTACAAATGATTTGGTTTCTTACAAACGTTATTAACGTGGCTATAATTCTGGATGCGTGAACAAATTATGAATCATTTTTCATAAGTATGCAGTGTCATAACTACATCTCTGACGTTTATAACAAACCAAACAGTTTGAAAATCGGTAGAAAATGGAGCAAGTTATGGTTATTTAAAAAGTGAAAGCCCCCATTAAAACACAATGTTACGAGTGAGCGAGCTGACTGTGACAAGATGGCCGCCAGGTGCGGACGTCAGCCTCCATTGGCCAGCAGCGCGGACGAGACATCTAGCCTTTATTATGGATATCTATGGTGTGGGTGACCTGGTGAATAAGTGTAGCATTTTGATTGGTTGTGTTTGGGAAAGGAAAGCAAGTCACTTCCTGTTAGATTTTTGTGTTTTAGGGAGAGAATTGCGTGTAGCGTTTTGGAAAAAGTGTTTTATGCGATTGAAAACTGAGCCAACGGCTGAGAAATAGCTTATGGTTTTGGAGATTCGGTGTGTAGTTTTGCATTTTGAGGGAGGGGTTTCAAAAATCGTGTGACGTGAACAGATTTTGTGTGTAAGCATTTGGAAAAAACTGTAACACAACCACTCAGAACAGCTTAGAGTGCTTGTTTTCTCACCGTTTCTGTTGCATTGACACGTAACTTTGTCTTTAGGCCGCGAGTTGCTGCATGTGTTGGTCAGTGAACGCGTCCCAGTTCCCAGCGTAAAATGTGCTCATGAATAATAAATCTGGACACAGGAGGAAGAGATTCGCTCTCTCTCTTTTTTTCCGTGAGAATAAACAAAAGGAATTACACACCACGGGAGCGTGACGTCGCGCTATAAATAGAAACGTGGCTTCGGCTTCAGGCTGTGATTGTATTTGAACAGGTCAGGGCTGCCATCGTCTGCAGAACGAAGGCTCAAAACCAGAGACTTAAGACTTCCTGTGTTTCAAAGCAAATACATTAAAGAATGGCAGACGTCGGCTGTGACCCGAGTGGTGATTGACTCATCATTGTTGTGAGATGCTCTGTGAGTCCAGGAAAGGAATCGATAGAGCTCTTCATGAGTTAATGTAGAAAAGCCCACACATGCATTACTAGCGTGGCGTCCAGCCAGACTACAGGTGTGTGTGTGTGTGTGTGTGTGTGTGTGCATGCAGCCCCCGCACTACCATCCAGTGATGCCGTCCATATACTCCTGTGAGCCAGTGATTCATTTATACTGTAATGGACATGATTTTCTTCTTAATGTATCTGAGCAGGGCCGCTGCAGGTTGTTTCTGTGGGCCCTCTGGTTTGCCTATAGTTGGGGCAGGGCCGGCCCTGACCAATTTGCTGCCCTAGGCAAGATTTGACTTGGTGCCCCTTGTATGAAGGTTTAGCACAACATGTTATCAGTCTCAGTTGTGGAAACACTGGTACTGTTTTATTTTTGTAATGCATTGATGTTTTTTTTATTTATTTTTTTATTGTTGTTTTATATGATGTCCAGTCCATTCTACCCCATCATTATGTTCATGACATTATTATTATTAAAAAAACATTTAAAGGCTGATGATAGTTAAACTATACAAAAATAGCACCTACGCCACATTACAGCCTAAACAAAAATAGCAAGAGTGCATCTGCATTCATGCACAAACTATTGAGAACTAGCAAAAGTGTTTGTTTTCCAGTAGATGGCAGCAATCTTCCACTAAACTATGCACATTCATGTTTTCACCATGAATTAAACTGAGAAATTTAGATATTTAATGTGACATTTACATAAAATATTTGCTATTTTAAATAAACCTGTATATAAATATCATTACTAATTTGGGCAAATACATTTTAAAATTGCCATATGTCCCCTTAAAACTGCACAACGGCAGAATAAAAACATTAGGCTACTAAAAAAGTGATATTACATGATTTATTTTTGTTATTTTTATAAAACCACACTGTCTGTGGCCTCTGGAGAACCCAGAACGGCTGCTTGCATCTATAAAACTGGAATTAATTAGCGAACATTAGTATTTTACTACTATGCATTTAGATAAACTGTTCATTCATTAGCCTACCTCTGTCTTTACACTGCAAAAAATGCTCTTTTTATTTAGTATTTTTTTTTACAAAAATTCCAAATATCAAATATTAAATTCTTAAATCAAGATGTATTTACTAGTAAAATGACATTATATTTTTCCTTGTTTTCTGGGGGGGAAAAAATCCAAATGAAGTGAGTTTTTGCTTAAAACAAGCAAAATGATCTGCCAAATGGGGTGAGAAGAATGATCTTATTTCTGTTTGGGATAGAAACAAGAAACAAGCTTTCAATCAGAAACAAGATTATTTTTCTCACCCCATTGGCAGATAATTTAGCTTGTTTAAAGACAAAATATAAATTTACTTATCTAGTAAATGCATCTTAATTTAAGAATTTTTTTGATATTTACACTAGAAACAAGACAAACATACTAAGTAAGAAGATCATTTTTTGCAGTGTATCCCTTATCTTCCCTGCATCAGAGGGCTTCTGTCTTTTTTGACACTACAATCCGTCATAAATAATCAGGTAACTTTAACTGTGTCTACACCAGGCGCGAGTGGCCAAGCACCCTAAAAAATGGGGACTTAGTTAAGTTTTTTTGTGCTTTATTTGGTAATATTTCAAATTAATATGAATAAAATAGTATCAGTAATACATTTTGGCGCCCCTATAGATGAGTGGCGCCCCTAGCATTTGCCTATTCCGCCTATGCCACGGGCCGGCCCTGAGTTGGGGACACTTAATATTCAACAATATTATTGATCTGACTGTACACGGTGACACTGTTGTACAAGCGCTAAACTGAGCTGGACGATGACATCACTGTTTTCTGCAGAGATGCTTTATAGCCGAATTGAACTATTTGAATAATTGATCATCTTTGCAATGGAACTGAACCAACACTGATCTGACCACAGCTGAACAAGGACACTATTTTACTTTTAGAGCTGCTTTACAGCTGAACTGAACTCCATTTGCTTCATTGAATCATTATGTTCATAAAGATGCTTTGATATAATATGTGTTGCATAAAGACTTGACTTGACTTTGAAATCAGGTTCTGGGTCCCTGAGAATCGTCATCCTTCTCCCCTCCTCTCTGTATCTGAGATCTGTTTTAAATCCTTGTGTATCTTAAAGAGGACTTTGTGTGAAATGCCAAATGTTTTGAGCTATGGTTAACCGAATGGGATAGAGCCTTTATTTATACCTGTGAGTGGGGAAATTGCAGTGTTGCGGTATCAAAAATGATTAAGACATTTACAGTATTTGTAAAGTCAGCATTTTTGGACATTTTGAAAATATAACGGCTCTTTCTTAAAGGGATAGTTCACCCCAAAATGAAAATTAGCCCATGATTTACTGGATAAATGGACTTTTATGATGAAGAGATGCACTTTTATGATGGAGAGATGCACTTTATGATGGATAGATGCACTTTTATGATGGAGGGATGCACTTTTATGATGGAGGGATGCACTTTTATGATGGATAGATGCACTTTTATGATGGAGAGATGCACTTTTATGATGGAGAGATGCACTTTTATGATGATAGATACACTTGTATGATGATAGATGCACTTTTATGATGGAGAGATGCACTTTTATGATGATAGATGCACTTTTATGATGGAGGGATGCACTTTTATGATGGAGGGATGCACTTTTATGATGGAGAGATGCACTTTTATGATGGAGAGATGCACTTTTATGATGGAGAGATGCACTTTTATGATGATAGATACACTTGTATGATGATAGATGCACTTTTATGATGGATAGATGCACTTTTATGATGGAGGGATGCACTTTTATGATGGAGGGATGCACTTTTATGATGGATAGATGCACTTTTATGATGGAGAGATGCACATTTATGATGGAGAGATGCACTTTTATGATGGAGAGATGCACTTTTATGATGATAGATACACTTGTATGATGATAGATGCACTTTTATGATGGATAGATGCACTTTTATGATGGAGGGATGCACTTTTATGATGGATAGATGCACTTTTATGATGGAGAGATGCACTTTTATGATGGAGAGATGCACTTTTATGATGATAGATACACTTGTATGATGATAGATGCACTTTTATGATGGAGACATGCACTTTTATAATGGAGAGAAGCACTTTTATGATGGAGAGATGCACTTTTATGATGGATAGATGCATTTTTATGATGGATAGAAGCACTTTTATAATGGAGAGATGCACTTTTATGATGGAGAGATGCACTTTTATGATGGAGAGATGCACTTTTATGATGGAGAGATGCACTTTTATAATGGAGAGAAGCACTTTTATGATGATAGATACACTTGTATGATGATAGATGCACTTTTATGATGGAGAGATGCACTTTTATGATGGAAAGATGCACTTTTATGATGGAGAGATGCACTTTTATAATGGAGAGACGCACTTTTATGATGGAGAGATGCACTTTTATGATGGAGAGATGCACTTTTATAATGGATAGATGCACTTTTATGATGGATAGATGCACTTTTATGATGGATAGATGCACTTTTATAATGGAGAGATGCACTTTTATGATGGAGAGATGCACTTTTATAATGGATAGATGCACTTTTATAATGGAGAGATGCACTTTTATAATGGAGAGATGCACTTTTATGATGGAGAGATGCAGTTTTATAGTGGATAGATTCACTTTTATGATGGAGAGATGCACTTTTATGATGGAGAGATGCAGTTTTATAGTGGATAGATTCACTTTTATGATGGATAAATGGATTTTTATTATGAAGAGATGCACTTTTATGATGGAGAGATGCACTTTTATGATGGAGAGATGCACTTTTATGATGGATAAATGGATTTTTATTATGAAGAGATGCACTTTTATGATGGAGAGATGCACTTTTATGATGGAGAGATGCACTTTAATGATGGATAAATGGATTTTTATTATGAAGAGATGCACTTTTATGATGGAGAGATGCACTTTTATGATGGATAGATGCACTTTTATGATTGATGGATGCACTTTTATGATGGATAAATGCACTTTTATGATGGATAAATGGACTTTTATTATGAAGAGATGTACTTTTTTGATGGATGGATGCACTTTTATGATGGAGAGATGCACTTTTATGATGGAGAGATGCACTTTTATGATGGATGGATGCACTTTTATAATGGAGAGATGCACTTTTATAATGGAGAGATGCACTTTTATGATGGAGAGATGCACTTTTATGATGGATGGATGCACTTTTATAATGGAGAGATGCACTTTTATAATGGATGGATGCACTTTTATAATGGATAGATGCACTTTTATGATGGAGAGATGCACTTTTATGATTGATGGATGCACTTTTATGATGGAAAAATTCACTTTTATGATGGATAAATGGACTTTTATTATGAAGAAATGCACTTTTATGATGGATGGATGCACTTTTATGATGGAGAGATGCACTTTTATGATGGAGAGATGCACTTTTATAATGGATGGATGCACTTTTATAATGGAGAGATGCACTTTTATAATGGAGAGATGCACTTTTATAATGGAGAGATGCACTTTTATGATGGAGAGATGCACTTTTATAATGGATAGATGCACTTTTATGATGGATAAATGGATTTTTATTATGAAGAGATGCACTTTTATGATGGAGAGATGCACTTTTATGATGGATAAATGGACTATTATGATGAAGAGATGCACTTTTATGATGGATAGATGCACTTTTATGATTGATGGATGCACTTTTATGATGGATAGATGCACTTTTATGATGGATAAATGGACTATTATGATGAAGAGATGCACTTTTATGATGGATAGATGCACTTTTATGATGGATAACTTGACTTTTATTATGAAGAGATGCACTTTTATGATGGATAGATGCACTTTTATGATGGATAAATGGACTTTTATGATGGATAGATGCACTTTTATGATTGATGGATGCACTTTTATGATGGATAAATGCACTTTTATGATGGATAAATGGACTTTTATTATGAAGAGATGCACTTTTATGATGGATGGATGCACTTTTATGATGGATAGATGCACTTTTATGATGGATAAATGGACTTTTATGATGGATAGATGCACTTTTATGATTGATGGATGCACTTTTATGATGAAGAGATGCACTTTTATGATGGATGGATGCACTTTTATAATGGAGAGATGCACTTTTATAATGGAGAGATGCACTTTTATGATGGATGGATGCACTTTTATAATGGAGAGATGCACTTTTATAATGGAGAGATGCACTTTTATGATGGAGAGATGCACTTTTATGATGGATAGATGCACTTTTATGATGGATACATGGATTTTTATTATGAAGAGATGCACTTTTATGATGAAGAGATGCACTTTTATGATGGATAGATGCACTTTTATGATTGATGGATGCACTTTTATGATGGATAAATGGACTATTATGATGAAGAGATGCACTTTTATGATGAAGAGATGCACTTTTATGATGGATAGATGCACTTTTATGATTGATGGATGCACTTTTATGATGGATAGATGCACTTTTATGATGGAGAGATGCACTTTTATGATGGATGGATGCACTTTTATGATGGATGGATGCACTTTTATGATGGAGAGATGCACTTTTATAATGGATAGATGTACTTTTATAATGGAGAGATGCACTTTTATGATGGAGAGATGCACTTTTATGATGGAGAGATGCACTTTTATGATGGAGAGATGCACTTTTATGATGGATAGATGCACTTTTATGATGGAGAGATGCACTTTTATAATGGATAGATGCACTTTTATAATGGATAGATGCACTTTTATAATGGATAGATGCACTTTTATAATGGAGAGATGCACTTTTATGATGGAGAGATGCACTTTTATGATGGAGAGATGCACTTTTATAATGGAGAGATGCACTTTTATAATGGATAGATGCACTTTTATAATGGAGAGATGCACTTTTATGATGGATAGATGCACTTTTATGATGGAGAGATGCACTTTTATAATGGATAGATGCACTTTTATAATGGAGAGATGCACTTTTATAATGGAGAGATGCACTTTTATGATGGAGAGATGCACTTTTATGATGGATGGATGCACTTTTATAATGGAGAGATGCACTTTTATAATGGATGGATGCACTTTTATAATGGATAGATGCACTTTTATGATGGAGAGATGCACTTTTATGATTGATGGATGCACTTTTATGATGGAAAAATTCACTTTTATGATGGATAAATGGACTTTTATTATGAAGAAATGCACTTTTATGATGGATGGATGCACTTTTATGATGGAGAGATGCACTTTTATGATGGAGAGATGCACTTTTATAATGGATGGATGCACTTTTATAATGGAGAGATGCACTTTTATAATGGAGAGATGCACTTTTATAATGGAGAGATGCACTTTTATGATGGAGAGATGCACTTTTATAATGGATAGATGCACTTTTATGATGGATAAATGGATTTTTATTATGAAGAGATGCACTTTTATGATGGAGAGATGCACTTTTATGATGGATAAATGGACTATTATGATGAAGAGATGCACTTTTATGATGGATAGATGCACTTTTATGATTGATGGATGCACTTTTATGATGGATAGATGCACTTTTATGATGGATAAATGGACTATTATGATGAAGAGATGCACTTTTATGATGGATAGATGCACTTTTATGATGGATAACTTGACTTTTATTATGAAGAGATGCACTTTTATGATGGATAGATGCACTTTTATGATGGATAAATGGACTTTTATGATGGATAGATGCACTTTTATGATTGATGGATGCACTTTTATGATGGATAAATGCACTTTTATGATGGATAAATGGACTTTTATTATGAAGAGATGCACTTTTATGATGGATGGATGCACTTTTATGATGGATAGATGCACTTTTATGATGGATAAATGGACTTTTATGATGGATAGATGCACTTTTATGATTGATGGATGCACTTTTATGATGAAGAGATGCACTTTTATGATGGATGGATGCACTTTTATAATGGAGAGATGCACTTTTATAATGGAGAGATGCACTTTTATGATGGATGGATGCACTTTTATAATGGAGAGATGCACTTTTATAATGGAGAGATGCACTTTTATGATGGAGAGATGCACTTTTATGATGGATAGATGCACTTTTATGATGGATACATGGATTTTTATTATGAAGAGATGCACTTTTATGATGAAGAGATGCACTTTTATGATGGATAGATGCACTTTTATGATTGATGGATGCACTTTTATGATGGATAAATGGACTATTATGATGAAGAGATGCACTTTTATGATGAAGAGATGCACTTTTATGATGGATAGATGCACTTTTATGATTGATGGATGCACTTTTATGATGGATAGATGCACTTTTATGATGGAGAGATGCACTTTTATGATGGATGGATGCACTTTTATGATGGATGGATGCACTTTTATGATGGAGAGATGCACTTTTATAATGGATAGATGTACTTTTATAATGGAGAGATGCACTTTTATGATGGAGAGATGCACTTTTATGATGGAGAGATGCACTTTTATGATGGAGAGATGCACTTTTATGATGGATAGATGCACTTTTATGATGGAGAGATGCACTTTTATAATGGATAGATGCACTTTTATAATGGATAGATGCACTTTTATAATGGATAGATGCACTTTTATAATGGAGAGATGCACTTTTATGATGGAGAGATGCACTTTTATGATGGAGAGATGCACTTTTATAATGGAGAGATGCACTTTTATAATGGATAGATGCACTTTTATAATGGAGAGATGCACTTTTATGATGGATAGATGCACTTTTATGATGGAGAGATGCACTTTTATAATGGATAGATGCACTTTTATAATGGAGAGATGCACTTTTATAATGGATAGATGCACTTTTATAATGGAGAGATGCACTTTTATATATTTACCAGAGAGTATTTGGCAAGAATAGAAAGAACAACACAAACAAGCTCAGGTGTTTTATAAGGAGAAAGGAAGCTATGAGAAAGTCACGCTGAGTTAAATGAGTAAACACAGCCTGTTTTAGTGTTGAGGAAAGAGCCTTATGGGGCTGTACAAGTACACGTTTGGGAAACACTGGAGTAGTGTAAGTTACTAACTAATAATATCATAATATAATATAATATAATATAATAAATATAATATAATATAATATAATATAATATAATATAATATAATATAATATAATATAATATAATATAATATAATATAATATAATATAATATAATATAATATAATATAAAATAATATAATATAATATAAATCAATCATATCATATCACATCATATCAATCATATAATATAATATAATATAACATAATATAATATAATATAATATAATATAATAATATAATATAATATAATATAATATAATATAATATAATATAATATAATATAATATAATATAATATAATATAATATAATATAATATAATATAATATAAATCAATCATATCATATATCATATCATATCATATCAATTATATAAGATAATATAATATAATATAATATAAATCATATCATATATCATATCAATAATATAATATAATATAATATAATATAATATAATATAATATAATATAATATAATATAATATAATATAATATAACATAATATAATATAATATAATATAATATAATATAATATAATATAATATAATATAACATAATATAATATAATATAATATAATATAATATAATATAATATAATATAATATAATATAATATAATATAATATAACATAATATAATATAATATAATATAATATAATATAATATAATATAATATAATATAATATAATATAATATAATATAATATAAATCAATCATATTATATAATATACATTTTACAGAGTAATTTATGGTCACACTTTACAAAAAGGTTATATTTGTTAACATTTATTATTGTTCAATAAAATCAAAAGTTGCATCTTTTAATGTTATTTAATGGATCTGAGCTGACATGAACTAACAATGAAGATTAATAAAAAAAACTGTAACAAATGTACTGCTCATTGTAAATTAAAACAAGTCACTTATTCTATAAAGGCTGTATTTATTTCAATGTATTTATTTCAATTTTAATATATGCTAAAATGTCATTTATTCTAGTGATCAAAGTTGAATTCATCATCATTACTCCAGTCTTCAGTGTCACGTGATCCTTCACAAATCATTCTGCTGAATTAATATGCAGGGGGGAAATGCTCCAAAAAGATATATTATATAGATTTTTTATATATATATATTGATTACATCCTTCTGCATAAAAGGTTTAAATAATTCCTACCGACTCAAAATGTAAAATAACTTAATTTGCATAATTGCCGCGTGTCTTACAGAAACTCTGAAATGATGTAAACCACTAAAGCGCGTTGTTTTTTGCTGATTTCCCAGTGAGATACGAGCGCTGAATCTTCACTCTGCTGCTCTCGCCTGCGCGCTTCCTTCAGTCCCCCTCCAGAGTTCGATGCGCTCGGCTCTCGGCTCTGCCTGGAGTTCTCAGTGCGGCGACAGCGGTGCTGAATATGGCGTCAGACGGGATGATTTTAACAAACCACGACCACCAAATCCGGGTCGGCGTCTTGACAGGTAAAGGCCAGAATCCTTTAAGATACCGTGTGCTTTATTTAGTGGGGAAACGACCGCGTATTTCCAGCTGTTTGCCAGCGGTGCCTCTCCTCCCCAAGTGTGTGTATGTATGCGTGTAGTGTGCGTGTGTGTGTGTGCGTGCGTGTGTGTGCATGTGTGTGTTTGTGTGCTGGTCAACGGTGATTTAAAGCCCTTTTCCCCTCTTTGCCAGAGATTAATTTACCCGCCAACCCCCCGCGCGATAAAGCAGCCCCGCTTCTGGTTAATCTGTATCTTTGATGTCATTGTGAAATTTCACAGGAGAATGGAGTTTTCCTGCTGAATTCTTCATTTTCGCTTGTTAAACCTTTCAAAAAGAGCTTAATGATCACGGCTCAGCGTTTCACGAGCACGTTGAATTCAGTGAATGATGCTTTATTTGTACCTGGGCATAGAAGCATCGGTGATAAAGATGTGATTTACTGTCAGAGACAGTGGATGCAGTGGGCTGATATTAGTGAGGATGGCTGTGAATCGTGGGCAGAATGCTGGTTTCCTCTCTGCATGACAGTCTTGTTAATGCAAACATGCATTCGCCGGTGATTTCCATGTTTTTTTTTTTTCGTTTTTTTCAATGATGCTAGCCTATGACAAACTGAAATGTCCTAGCAAAGGCTTTATAATATGCGATTTAATCTCCTTCCTGTGTCAAAAAATGGAAGAAAATCAAATGCATTCAACGATGGCATTTTGTGCTTGAAATCTCCCGAATTGGCAGGATAATACAGCTTTAGGGAGAGGGGGGGAAACGTGAAGGCCAAAGGATTTTCGTGTGATGTGATAACCCTCTCATGGAAATCCGCTGCTGAAGGTGGTAATGTGCAGAGATGGAGAGAGCGAGAGAGAGAGGAGCTCCATCCAGCACTGAGGGAAACCCCGCTTCACCTCCCCCCTCCTCACTACTGTAGCGCGGGGAAACCAGCGGCGGCGGCGGCGCTGTCCGTGGTTCTGAAACGCAGCGATCGCTCCATGAGCGCTGTCCGCGGTGCTGAAACACCGTAGCCGCTCCATGAGCGCTGTCCGCGGTGCTGAAACACCGTAGCCGCTCCATGAGCGCTGTTCGCGGTGCTGAAAAGCCGCGGTCGCTCCATGAGCGCTGTCCGCGGTGCTGAAACACCGCGGTCGCTCGGTGAGACCTGCCCTTGGCTCTAAACCGCATCTAGCGCTATACATGCTGCTGAAATACAGACGACAGACACTTCTCACGGGGGTATTTCCCTACATGTTCCGCTCCAAGATGCTTTTACTTAGATCTGTAGACATTGAGGGGGGGACACGTCTCCGCAGTATTCAGATGATTGTATTTTGTCCCCAAATGTAATCACAGCATTGCTTTTATCTGTGCATTTATTACAGGGGATGTCCCACGGGAGTAACCTGAGGATATTTATTCTGCTCAGTTGCACAATGCATCAAACCTTGGTGGGCTTGAACCTACAAGCTATTGGTTAACCATGCCAGATATTTAACTACTAGTCTAGAGGAAATTTACAGGGTAGTCAGGGCTACTGAGGTATTGGCTTGTATGTTAATTTATCACACTCTTTTATCCAGGGACATCGAGGAGGACATGCTCTAAGTATTCAGATTAGTGGTGAACAGATATGGGTATTTCAGTCCCTATATGTGTTTACATGTTTACATACTATACCGGATTGTCAGGTTCGAACATACAGGCCAGATATTGATTTTCAAGGGAAACAAGGCTGCATTGCTCAGAACCGTCAGTAAGAGTCTTGCACAAGGGCATAGATCGAGCCTTGTGGGGCTCGGACATACAACCGTTTGGCTACCGAGCCAGATGCTATCGGGGTACTGTGTTCCGTACTTCTTGGCCATTTATCAGTGCACTTTACTAGTCTCCCCTGGAGTAACCTCAGGTTAAAATGTCCTGCTCCGCAGCACAGTGGTGATAGTTCGCATGCAGCTTGCACCTTCTAACCTCTAGGTTACAGCACCACTGGTGCGTTGGCCTGCATTGTCATATGCTTTCAGTTTGATTGCCGTGTCGGCATGGATATCCAGCACCCTCGAAGCCTCTAGCTTATGTCAACACACATTGTCAGTTAAGCAAATACAAGCCAGCAGACACGTACACGGACACAAAATCATCACGCTTGTCATGCGTCAGATTACTTCAGTGACCCCCTCTACACAGGGATGACATTTGAACAGGAAGCTCGCCAATATTTGTCTTGGTAACAAATGCACCATTTCCACTTCTACTAGTGACCCTCTCTCTCTTTCTCCGTATCTCCGTGCGTTGGGGGAAATGAAGACAGGAAGGTAAAAAGAAAGAGGAGAGAGATATCTCAGTCTGTGTGTGTCATCTGACCTTTCAGAAATCTCTCTCTTTCCTCCGTGCAGCTGTGGGATTTCACATTGTCGAAAAGTGATTTCCTTTCTCGCTGGTCACATCTGAGACTCTCACTTACAGGCCGTCGAAGGATCTATATCATCAACGATGTAAAGATAAATGTCTCCCTGTGATCAGAGTGGAAAGTGTTGACCTTTGACATCAGTCCATGTTGTCACTTCAGTCTTGTGTGACTAATCGTCCGACGACGCAGGGCCTCATCCGCATCTGCTCCATCTTCCCCAAATGACAGCAGGGTCATGTGACCAGACCTGTCCCCTTCTCTGGGGGTGAGAGGAGCTTTGGTTGGCATAGCAACACTGTGGAGGTTTTAGGAACCTGACAAGCATACAACGACTCCGAGATGTAGGGTGGAGTCATAGTTTGACATGCGGACGCCATAGAGAGCTGTTGCTGGAGCCGGACAATGGAATTGCATATATTTTGAGGACAGAATATTGAGTGTTTTTAACCCTTCGTGTACGATCACACCGGTGTGATTTGAATATGTAGCGCATCATACGGACTATATAACTTGACAACGTTTTACTTGCATCAGATACACATTGTGTAGGTAACTATAACATTTACTCCATCCTTCTCCCACTTCACCACTTCGACAGATATACGATTCTCTGAATTGCGGTGCAAACAAACATGGTGGCGCCCATTGCGCGTTGTAGATCAGCTGACATGATCATTATAACAGTTTAATAATAAGGTGATACGTTCTAAAATAAAGGTCGCCTTTTATATTTTCAGTTTCAGGTCATTTTGGCCTTTCTGTTTACAGCGTTCTGTTCTAGGCCACGTTTCTAATTTTCATTCAGTTTTATATATTTCAGTATTATTTTGTAATATATATATTTTTATTTCAGCTTTATTTATATTAACAAAACTGCTTTTTGATCGTTTTCATTTTAGTTAACAATAACAACACTGGTCCCATCAAGGGTTTGATTTGTTGAAATCATGCAGTACATGGAAAACTAATCTACTGGAGCCAAATGGAAATGAGCATGTCATTAGTTAAGAGATCTGACATGCAGCAATTGAGGATCACGTGATTAATAAATCCAACCGAGAGGGTTCTAGTCTCTTCTTACGTGTAGTTTAGGTCTTGGTTCAGTAGCTGTTGGGTTTTGAAATATTTAGTTACACCCCCTCTCAGCAGTGTGTCTTCAAATGGATTCTTTTTTAGCATCCTCACCTTGGTGAGTACTGACCTAAAAATAAACCCGATGTGACCTTGAGAAGGACCGCCATCTTCCTGTCACTTCTACAAAACATGACTTACTATTAAGGGGACCAAGGAAAGTAGTTCAGATAGATAGACAGACAGACAGACAGACAGACAGATAGATAGATAGATAGATAGATAGATAGATAGATAGACAGACAGACAGACAGACAGACAGACAGACAGACAGACAGACAGACAGACAGACAGACAGACAGACAGACAGACAGACAGACAGACAGACAGACAGACAGACAGACAGACAGACAGACAGACAGACAGACAGACAGACAGACAGACAGACAGACAGACAGACAGACAGATAGATAGATAGATAGATAGATAGATAGATAGATAGATAGATAGATAGATAGATAGATAGATAGATAGATAGATAGATAGATAGATAGATAGATAGATAGATAGATAGATAGATAGATAGATAGATAGATAGATAGATAGATGACAGACAGATAGATTTTGTGTTGTGTTGTGTTGTGTAGATGTTGTGTCCAATTCAATTCAAATTCACACCCAAATATTGAGCCCAATTGTTGGATTTTAAATCTTGCACAGCCCTGTTAAGCAATTGCACTTCTTCACTTCTTCTTCTCTATTCTTCACCAGTCGGTTGATAAAATGGGCGATAAATCCTTGTGACAGTGACAGAGCGCTTTCATTTGACACAGTGCTGTCATTACAGTCATTACTTTTAACTTGTCACTGTTTGTATGCCTCATTAGTAAAGTGCAGTGTATAGTTGTCTAACTGTTGTTATCTGTTAAAGCACATCTGAAGTGTGTGTGTGTGTGTGTGTGTGTGTGTGTGTGTGTGTGTGTGTGTGTGTGTGTGTGTGTGTGTGTGTGTGTGTGTGTGTGTGTGTGTGTGTGTGTGTGTGTGTGTGTGTGTGAGTGTGTGTGAGTGTGTGTGTGTGTGTGTGTGTGTGTGTGTGTGTGTGTGTGTGTGTGTGTGTGTGTGTGTGTGTGTGTGTGTGTGTGTGTGTGTGTGTGTGTGTGTGTGTGTGTGTGTGTGTGTGTGTGTGTGTGTGTGTGTGTGTGTGTGTGTGTGTGTGTGTGTGTGTGTGTGTGTGTGTGTGTGTGTGTGTGTGTGTGTGAATTGACCTGGCTGATAAGAGATTCTGACTTTTCGACAGCAATGCAGTGTTATCAGTACAAATGGAAACGAGAAGGGAACCAGCTTTATGTCTTCACCCCGTAAACTTGCGTAAAGGCGTTTTTTCTTCTTTCTTCTTCTTTTTTTTACCTTAGAGCTGTGATCTGTGAATTTAAAGATCCATATCACCTTTCTGCATGTCGCTGAGCTGGATTCTGTCTGAACTTGTGTCCTTCCACAGCAGGACTATTGAAATTCAGTCACTGAACAGAACTGCCAATGAGGAAACTCTCTGCGGCAGACAGCACATCTCCTCTCTCTCTCTCTCTCTCTCTCTCTCTCTCTTGCTCCTTAGATCTAGCGAATCTGGATTGTGTGGGCGGCGTTCCAATCTTACATGTGTATCAAAGAGACATGCATCGGCCACATTTACACGAGCGGCTAAATTTAGACGCCTGATAAAGTCATAAATAGGAATAAGACACAGTACAATCCACACTGGTTATTTAGCATGACCAGCTGAATATGTATTTTTAACCCTTTTTCCTTCCATGCCTTTTTCAACACATCATTATCATATAATCACTATGGATATAGATAGGCAGATGATGGGTGGATGGACTGATATAGATGGATGGATGGATGGATGGATGGATGGATGGATGGATGGATGGATGGATGGATATAGATAGGCAGATGATGGGTGGATGGGTGGATGAATATACAGTGAGGAAAATAAGTATTTGAACACCCTGCTATTTTGCAAGTTCTCCCACTTAGAAATCATGGAGGGGTCTGAAATTGTCATCGTAGGTGCATGTCCACTGTGAGAGACATCATCTAAAAAAAAAGATATCCAGAAATCACAATGTATGATTTTTTAACTATTTATTTGTATGATATAGCTGCAAATAAGTATTTGAACACCTGAGAGAATCAATGTTAATATTTGGTACAGTAGCCTTTGTTTGCAATTACAGAGGTCAAACGTTTCCTGTAGTTTTTCAGCAGGTTTGCAC
>CM042256.1:48736369-48796369 GCA_023566225.1 Romanogobio albipinnatus | reverse complement strand
ATGGGTCGTTTTAACCCAGCAATTGGGTTGTTTTAACCCAGCAATTGGGTTGTTTTAACCCAGTGAATGGGTCGTTTTAACCCAGCAATTGGGCTGTTTTAACCCAGTGAATGGGTCGTTTTAACCCAGCAATTGGGTTGTTTTAACCCAGCAATTGGGCTGTTTTAACCCAGCAATTGGGTCGTTTTAACCCAGCAATTGGGTCGTTTTAACCCAGCAATTGGGTCATTTTAACCCAGTGAATGGGTCGTTTTAACCCATCAATTGGGTTGTTTTAACCCAGCAATTGGGTTGTTTTTACTCAGTGAATAACCCCTAATAACCCAGCAATTGGGATGTTTTAACCCAGTGAATGGGTCGTTTTAACCCAGCAATTGAGTTGACTTAACCCAGCAATTGGGTTGTTTTAACCCAGCAATTGGGTCGTTTTAACCCAGTGAATGGGTCGTTTTAACCCAGCAATTGGGTTGTTTTAACCCAGCAATTGGGTCGTTTTAACCCAGCAATTGGGTTGTTTTAACCCAGTGAATGGGTCGTTTTAACCCAGCAATTGGGTTGTTTTAACCCAGCAATTGGGCCGTTTTAACCCAGTGAATGGGTCGTTTTAACCCAGCAATTGGGTTGTTTTAACCCAGTGAATGGGTCGTTTTAACCCAGCAATTGGGTTGTTTTAACCCAGCAATTGGGTCGTTTTAACCCAGCAATTGGGTCGTTTTAACCCAGTGAATGGGTCGTTTTAACCCAGTGAATGGGTCGTTTTAACCCAGCAATTGGGTTGTTTTAACCCAGCAATTGGGTTGTTTTAACCCAGAAATTGGGTTAGTAGTAAGTATACTGCACCAAATGTCAAAATTTGATTGATTGACAGGTGGGCGGGGCTTCCGGTATAGGGGGGCGGGACTTCCGGTATAGGGGACGGGACTTCCGGTGTAGGCGGGACTTCCGGTGTGGGCGGGACTTCCGGTGTAGGCGGGACTTCCGGTGTAGGCGGGACTTCCTGTATAGGCGGGACTTCCTGTATAGGCGGGACTTCCTGTATAGGCGGGACTTCCTGTTTAATAAATCATGTGATTGACATTAGGTTTTGACAGTTGGTTTTTGACCTATTGTCATAATAAATCATATGATTGACAGTTGGTTTTGATGGTTTTTTGACAGTTGGTTTTTGACCTATTGTCATAATAAATCATATGATTGACAGTTGGTTTTGATGGTTTTTTGACAGTTGGTTTTTGACCTATTGTCATAATAAATCATATGATTGACAGTTGGTTTTGATGGTTTTTTGACATTAGGTTTTTTGTTTTGATTAATTTGACAGTTGGTTTTTTTGTTTTGAATGCGGTATAATAAATCATGTTATTGACAGAAGGTTTTATCTTTTGAAGTCGCTGTTATCAGAAAATTCCCCTCCCACCCTGCCACATCCCAGAGCAGCGTATATATATATAAATGGGGCCAGTGTGTTCTACAGCTATCAGCAAAAAGAGAAACATGAGCTACATGAGCATGGACGGATTATCAGCTCCTGAAACCCCAGATGCGGGGTTGCGCAGCAGGACGTTCGACAGTCTGATGACCAGTCTACCTATGGCGCCGAGAAAACCTTATGGGCACGTCCGTTTGACAAGCTTTCTCCATGAACTTTCGGAATGGACTAAAGGAGAATTTATGATGAACAGCAAGCGTGTAATCGGGTACAGATTTCATAAAACAACTCAAGTTGTTATACTCTACACCACCGACAGCGCGGGCGAGTTTCACCCCGGGGAAGACGCATGTCTTGTATTTCCTAAAAAAGACTGGGCATTATTTTACAATTTTGTGTGGAAGGATCTGAAGAGCGGCGGTCAAGAACCTCTGTACGTTGGAGAGTGGGACGGGGTCACCCCGAATGTCCGGTACCGCGTGGTAGGTGACCACACTAAAAAGAACCCGGATGATTCTGTCTACATATTCTGCTGTGATGACAAGACAAAGCTCACCGAAGATCGGTCAGGGGTCGTCCTGCCTAACGAGCATAACAATCTGTATGAAATGCAATTTTTGTTCAAGTGGCAAGATCTGAGTCAGCTGGATATTATGTTTTCAATCATAAACAAGCTGTTCAAATGGTGCGAGCTGCACGACGGCTACAACAAAATTAAAGTGCAGCTGTTCCACCCTGAGAGATGTCCGCGCAGCAGTACATACGCGGGGTATTCACCCCCCATTCACTACAGACATCCGGGACCTCGACGGTCAGCCCCTCCCAGACGTCGTTTATAAACCACAGCTGAAGCGCCACAACGTCCCCGCCCCTTTACTGCATCTGACATAAAGTCAGCGGCCAAACCCTCTCAAGCAACATTTATAAACCATGGCTGAAGACGGCGCTTCAGAACCCGCTCATGTGTGCAGCTGCGGCATCTCTTTCGGCAGCATTCTCGACCCTCCTGACGACAACGCGAGCAACTATTGTCTGACTTACCCCCTTGGATCATCGGACCTTCACAAAGACTGGCAATCGCCCCTCCAAATCGACTGGGACCCGTTAATCGAATGCGACTGCGGCCACGGTCCTGCTAAAACTATCAAACGCTCCAAAGACTGGCTGGACAAATTAGGCTCGGACCTCGGATCACACAACCTGACTTACCTCCCCAGTGCTAAAGCCGGTCACGACGCTACAGACGGATGTTTCAGCGACGTCGGATTCAAAATCGTAAAAGCAGCAACCGTGGTGCTGCTGGAACATCTCATCGGTGATAAGCTGAAGGCCGACTGCGAGGGGTGTGCGATTGACCACCCCAGCCAGCTGCAACATTCCTGCCTGTTTGACCCTCCCAACTTCTACTTCGACACACACTTTGACGAGCTGTCAGGCAAGCTGTTTAAGCCCTTTTTCCATTCCATCATCGGCATTCTCCTAAACCGCTGCGGGCTAAAATCTCACCCCCAGCGTATTCAAGGGACAGTCGGGGGTATTCTGCACGAATTAAAAGACGAACCATTCATCATTGCCAAGCTAGAAGAAATCAGGTTGAAACTTCTGGACAAACCCTGCAAGGAAATAGTCTACGACGTCGTTGATCTCTGGCAAGGTCTCTCAATTGTGAATGGAGAGTGACCAACCCCCCTCCGCGATGGTTGTAGTCTGTAGTCTAAGGAGCTGTTTGGAACTCGTGTTTAAAGACCATTTCAAACATCAGATGACCGAGCTACTGGATAAGATTATTGCGGACGCTGCCCACCCTGATATCCCAGTTGGTCATGACACTACGCGTCAGGCAAATCTCAAGAAGAATATGCCGATAATGAGAGGGATGGCTAATGCATGGGACGATTTGATTGAAAAATGTGTTGATGGTCTCGATCCACCCGATGTAATGATAGAAGCTATTCTAGAAATGATGTGTGAATCACGCGCTGAGATCACAATCTCAGACGTGTTGTGTACTTGTACCTACGTGGCAGATGTATGTACCGAGTTGATAAAGAAAAAGGGTGATGATGACGACTCTGCCAAAATTACCGAAATGTATATCGATTTCATCCTAGACAAAAACATGAAGGCCTGTCGCGACTTTCTTTTCTGGTTAGACAGTCAGTAATGTCATTATCACTAACCATTTACTACATTATTATTTTTTTACTAACCATTTTTTAGCTTACTCTGTTGTATTATATCCATTTTAGCCACTGTCTATCCTGTAATGTTGTATTATATCCATTTTAGCTACTATGTATCCTGTAATGTTATTTTCCATTTTGTTTTTTACTTACTGCTACTTATTATATCCATTTTTAGTTAGATTGTGTTATATTAACATCATTATATCCTTTTTGTACTTACTGTGTATCCTGTAATGTCGTTATATCCATTTTTTTTTTTACTCTACCTGTATTATTTCCATTTTTACTTAGATCTTGCATGTATCCTGTAACGGATTTTTTTAAATAAAAGATTGATTCAAAATACTTGTACGCGTTATTCTTTTGCGGCGGTTGAAACGACAGCATGTCGGAGCTCATGAAAAAGGCTTATTATACACCGTCCAACCCCGGCTCTCTAGGGGGTAAAAAACGGTTAAAAGACGCCGTCTTAAAAGATACCGGCGTCCGTCTAAGCGATAAAGAGGTTTCAGATTGGTTGGCGGGTGAGGATGCTTACACATTACACAAAACAGCACCTATAAAATACAAACGAAATAGAGTGGTTGTGTATGGGATCGATACACAGTTCCAGGCTGATCTTGTCGACATGACTGCCTACGCCAAGGATAATGACGGTCATAAATACCTACTGACATGCATAGATGTATTTAGCAAGTTCTCATGGGTCAGAGTTTTGAAGAATAAGAGTGGCATTGAGGTCACTAAAGCGTTCCAGTCTATACTCGAAGAGGGTCGTGTACCTCAGAAATTGCAGACGGATAAGGGAAAGGAATTTTTTAACAAACATTTTCAAGATGTGATGAAAAAGCACGACATCAACCACTTCGCCACCGCTACCGATTTGAAAGCCAGCGTCGTAGAACGATTTAATAGAACATTAAAAAGCCGCATGTGGAGATTTTTAACGGCTACAAATTCCCGCCGATACATTGATGTTTTACAAGACATTATTCAAGGGTACAACAGCAGTTATCACCGAAGTATCAGAATGAGACCCGTGGACGTCGACAAAGCAAATGAGGGTCAAGTGTTTGAAAATTTGTACGGCGATATAAAGAAGAAGAAGAAGACCGTATTTAATTTCAAAGTCGGCGACGTTGTCAGGATTTCTAAAGTGAGAGGACCGTTCGCCAAAGGTTATGAGCAGAACTACACGGAAGAATTTTTCACAGTATCCTCATGTATTCCGCGTCACCCCCCGGTCTACAGACTCAAGGATTATGATGGCGATGTCATAGATGGGGTTTTTTATGAAGAAGAGTTGCAAAAAATAATTGTGAGTAAAAACAAATCTTTTAAGGTGGAAAAGATTTTAGGTCAGAAAAAACAGGGGAAATCTACGCTTGTTCTAGTGAAATGGCTAGGATGGCCTTCAAAATTTAATAGTTATATAGATAAAAAAACTCTGCTGGACTTGCAATCTCCTTAAAACGCACAGTCGTTAACGGATGAGACCATACGAGCGAAGGAGCATCATGGAGGATCACGGGTTCTACGTCACGTTGCCATGCAATGCGTCGTCGTCGGTTTATCCTGAAAATCGTATAGCCAGCTATACAACCAGGTTGGCTAAAGCTATAGACTTGAAAGGACAATGGGAAGTCGGACTCGCCGAAATCGAATATCCTAGAAGTTGGTACAACTTTAATGACGAAGATGGTCATTTCATCCTACATACGACCCCGGAACCCCCGGATAGCAATCCCTCAAATATTGGTTTTTCTATCATTACGAAATTACACATAAGCGGGGGTTACTACGCAAACATTCGCGCGATCCTCCGGGCTATAAATCAACTCATCACACCAGCGGCCGTATTGAATCACGACGAATTAAAAAACAAAGTCTTTCTGGTCGCGAAACCAAACATTTCAGTGAGTTTCCGAGGAAGACTAGCCACTATTTTAGGAATGACTAAAAAACCTCTCGGAGGTTTAAACGATCATAAAGAACCCGATTTTACTACGGACGTCATCACATACGCTCCTCATCAATCCGACATCAATGCTGGGTTCTATACAATGTACGTTTACACGGACATCATCCAATATCAAGCGGTCGGTGATTCGCACGTGCCCCTCTTGAGATGTGTACATATAACGGGTAAAGGCAACGACGCGGTCATTGCTAGATACGACAACCCCCATTACGCATCGATCAACAAGGATCACATCAGCAGCATCGTCATAGAGTTGAAGGACGATCAAAACCACGAAGTACCATTTTCTTACGGGAAAGTCATCGTAAAACTACACTTTAAACCAAAAAATATTTCTATTCTTTAAAAAAATGGTTTATTATAGACCCGGAGAGTCCAATACCGCGGACTATGTGAGCTATTACCAAAATCAGGCCGGTTCCGGTTTGCCGGGGTATTCGGGATCGGGAGTTATGTACGGTGCGGGGTTAGGAGGCCTATTCAGAGGTCTGTTCAGGATGGCCGTACCGTTGTTAAAAAGAGGATTTAGCATCGCGAAACCTCACCTAAAATCGGCTGCTAAAAATATAGTATCCGACGTCGTCTCAAACGTATTGACGCGTTCGCATAACGATAAAGCTCAAGACGGATCCGGTCTCATGGTCATGGCTCGTAAGAGAATGTCTAAGCCGCCGGGTGTGAGGAGGCGTGGCCAACGGGTGGTACAGAAGAAGAAGAAGAAAACAGTGCGCGGATCAAACAAGCGCTCACTCGTACGCAGAAAGCGTAAGAGGTCTGTTAGTCGAAACGTATCGATCAAGAGAGCCGCAAAATCCATATTCTAACATGGCACTACTCCATCGCATGTCGGGTGAATGCATCAAGTCTGAGCTGGACTTATTTTCGGTCCCGCTGACACAGACAGTTATTGAGAAAAATGGCTATTTAGAAGTAGCACCGTTATCGGCCATATCGGGCTCTGCACCATTGGAATTTTTTATCGCAGGCAACGGCGATGATTATGTGGATCTCAATAACACGATGCTCTACCTGCGGGTGAAAATCACGAAACCTAACGGGGAAGAGATTGCACACCCTGCCAAGGTGGGTCTAATCAACTACCCCGGAGCCACTATGTTTTCACAAGTCGACGTGACCCTTGGCGATCGTCTGATATCTCAGAGTTCGAGCACTTACCCTTATCGCTGTATCATCGAGAGTCTGATCAACTACGGTAAAGATACGTTGGAATCTGTCTTCAGCGCCGGATTGTTCCATAAAGACACGGCGGGTCATATGGACGTTCAAGACCCGGCAGGCCATAACGCGGGGTTGACAAAGAGATCAGGCTACACCAGCGAAAGCAAGGAGGTGGAACTACTAGCCCCCATACACAGCGATATATTCTTCCAAGAGAAACTTATGATAAATGGGGTGGATATCAAGATACGCCTAATTCAAGCAAAAGATGAATTCTGTCTGATGAGGGCTGACGATGTGGCTTACAAATTAAATATAGTGGCCGCATCCCTATTTGTCAAGAAAGTTACTGTATCACCGCCGGTGAGACTGGCTCACGCCCAGACGTTGCTCTCGACAACGGCCAAGTACCCTGTCGATAGGGTCAGTCTAAAATCGTTCTCCATACCGGCCGGCTCTCGTGTTTCGAATCAGGAAAATCTGTTTTTAGGAACACTGCCAAAGTCTATCGTCATTGCCATGGTCGACAACGACGCATTCACCGGTTCCTACGCAAAAAATCCATTCGCGTTCAAACACTACGACCTTGAATTCTTAGCCGTCTACGTTGACGGACAACAGTACCCGGCCAAGCCTCTACAGCCCAATTTCGAAGCTGGTTTGGCAGTACGCGAATATTATCAGTTGGTGATGACGACCGGGAGACATCTTAAAGACCAACCGCTCTGTTTCGGCAGGAATGATTTCCTGAACGGATACACGCTTTACGCATTTAACCTCACGCCCGACGAAGAGTGCGGTCAGCACATTTCCCTCATCAAGTCCGGGAATATCAGAGTCGAAGCTCGTTTCAGAAAACCGCTGCCGAATACCATTAATTTAATTGTTTACGCGGTATTTGACAGCATCATTGAATTGTCTAACCGCCGACAGGTACTCATAGACTACTATTGAGATGAACACGCTGCAACTCACCGCCATCATGGATAAAATTACCTGCAGGACTCATTTTCTCGGCGTTCTACCGAGCGATCAACTACCCGAAAAACCCATAAGGATCTTACCGTCGGCCTGTATCGTGAACACCGACCCTGCTAGCATGCCGGGGGAGCACTGGGTCGCCGTTTATTTAACCCAAGACGGGGGCGCGTGTTTTTTCGACAGCTTCGGCAACCCCCCCACCAGCCATCGCTTTCCAACCAGCATCAATGACTTTCTAGCAGCCAACGATGCCGACGTATTATATTCCGGCAGACGAGTCCAGGATTATTCATCGGACACCTGCGGTCAGCACTGTCTGTTTTTTCTGTATCCTCTAGCTAGATGATATAGAAAAAACAGACAGTGCTGACCGCAGGTGTCCGATGAATAATCCTGGACTCGTCTGCCGGAATATAATACGTCGGCATCGTTGGCTGCTAGAAAGTCATTGATGCTGGTTGGAAAGCGATGGCTGGTGGGGGGGTTGCCGAAGCTGTCGAAAAAACACGCGCCCCCGTCTTGGGTTAAATAAACGGCGACCCAGTGCTCCCCCGGCATGCTAGCAGGGTCGGTGTTCACGATACAGGCCGACGGTAAGATCCTTATGGGTTTTTCGGGTAGTTGATCGCTCGGTAGAACGCCGAGAAAATGAGTCCTGCAGGTAATTTTATCCATGATGGCGGTGAGTTGCAGCGTGTTCATCTCAATAGTAGTCTATGAGTACCTGTCGGCGGTTAGACAATTCAATGATGCTGTCAAATACCGCGTAAACAATTAAATTAATGGTATTCGGCAGCGGTTTTCTGAAACGAGCTTCGACTCTGATATTCCCGGACTTGATGAGGGAAATGTGCTGACCGCACTCTTCGTCGGGCGTGAGGTTAAATGCGTAAAGCGTGTATCCGTTCAGGAAATCATTCCTGCCGAAACAGAGCGGTTGGTCTTTAAGATGTCTCCCGGTCGTCATCACCAACTGATAATATTCGCGTACTGCCAAACCAGCTTCGAAATTGGGCTGTAGAGGCTTGGCCGGGTACTGTTGTCCGTCAACGTAGACGGCTAAGAATTCAAGGTCGTAGTGTTTGAACGCGAATGGATTTTTTGCGTAGGAACCGGTGAATGCGTCGTTGTCGACCATGGCAATGACGATAGACTTTGGCAGTGTTCCTAAAAACAGATTTTCCTGATTCGAAACACGAGAGCCGGCCGGTATGGAGAACGATTTTAGACTGACCCTATCGACAGGGTACTTGGCCGTTGTCGAGAGCAACGTCTGGGCGTGAGCCAGTCTCACCGGCGGTGATACAGTAACTTTCTTGACAAATAGGGATGCGGCCACTATATTTAATTTGTAAGCCACATCGTCGGCCCTCATCAGACAGAATTCATCTTTTGCTTGAATTAGGCGTATCTTGATATCCACCCCATTTATCATAAGTTTCTCTTGGAAGAATATATCGCTGTGTATGGGGGCTAGTAGTTCCACCTCCTTGCTTTCGCTGGTGTAGCCTGATCTCTTTGTCAACCCCGCGTTATGGCCTGCCGGGTCTTGAACGTCCATATGACCCGCCGTGTCTTTATGGAACAATCCGGCGCTGAAGACAGATTCCAACGTATCTTTACCGTAGTTGATCAGACTCTCGATGATACAGCGATAAGGGTAAGTGCTCGAACTCTGAGATATCAGACGATCGCCAAGGGTCACGTCGACTTGTGAAAACATAGTGGCTCCGGGGTAGTTGATTAGACCCACCTTGGCAGGGTGTGCAATCTCTTCCCCGTTAGGTTTCGTGATTTTCACCCGCAGGTAGAGCATCGTGTTATTGAGATCCACATAATCATCGCCGTTGCCTGCGATAAAAAATTCCAATGGTGCAGAGCCCGATATGGCCGATAACGGTGCTACTTCTAAATAGCCATTTTTCTCAATAACTGTCTGTGTCAGCGGGACCGAAAATAAGTCCAGCTCAGACTTGATGCATTCACCCGACATGCGATGGAGTAGTGCCATGTTAGAATATGGATTTTGCGGCTCTCTTGATCGATACGTTTCGACTAACAGACCTCTTACGCTTTCTGCGTACGAGTGAGCGCTTGTTTGATCCGCGCACTGTTTTCTTCTTCTTCTTCTGTACCACCCGTTGGCCACGCCTCCTCACACCCGGCGGCTTAGACATTCTCTTACGAGCCATGACCATGAGACCGGATCCGTCTTGAGCTTTATCGTTATGCGAACGCGTCAATACGTTTGAGACGACGTCGGATACTATATTTTTAGCAGCCGATTTTAGGTGAGGTTTCGCGATGCTAAATCCTCTTTTTAACAACGGTACGGCCATCCTGAACAGACCTCTGAATAGGCCTCCTAACCCCGCACCGTACATAACTCCCGATCCCGAATACCCCGGCAAACCGGAACCGGCCTGATTTTGGTAATAGCTCACATAGTCCGCGGTATTGGACTCTCCGGGTCTATAATAAACCATTTTTTTAAAGAATAGAAATATTTTTTGGTTTAAAGTGTAGTTTTACGATGACTTTCCCGTAAGAAAATGGTACTTCGTGGTTTTGATCGTCCTTCAACTCTATGACGATGCTGCTGATGTGATCCTTGTTGATCGATGCGTAATGGGGGTTGTCGTATCTAGCAATGACCGCGTCGTTGCCTTTACCCGTTATATGTACACATCTCAAGAGGGGCACGTGCGAATCACCGACCGCTTGATATTGGATGATGTCCGTGTAAACGTACATTGTATAGAACCCAGCATTGATGTCGGATTGATGAGGAGCGTATGTGATGACGTCCGTAGTAAAATCGGGTTCTTTATGATCGTTTAAACCTCCGAGAGGTTTTTTAGTCATTCCTAAAATAGTGGCTAGTCTTCCTCGGAAACTCACTGAAATGTTTGGTTTCGCGACCAGAAAGACTTTGTTTTTTAATTCGTCGTGATTCAATACGGCCGCTGGTGTGATGAGTTGATTTATAGCCCGGAGGATCGCGCGAATGTTTGCGTAGTAACCCCCGCTTATGTGTAATTTCGTAATGATAGAAAAACCAATATTTGAGGGATTGCTATCCGGGGGTTCCGGGGTCGTATGTAGGATGAAATGACCATCTTCGTCATTAAAGTTGTACCAACTTCTAGGATATTCGATTTCGGCGAGTCCGACTTCCCATTGTCCTTTCAAGTCTATAGCTTTAGCCAACCTGGTTGTATAGCTGGCTATACGATTTTCAGGATAAACCGACGACGACGCATTGCATGGCAACGTGACGTAGAACCCGTGATCCTCCATGATGCTCCTTCGCTCGTATGGTCTCATCCGTTAACGACTGTGCGTTTTAAGGAGATTGCAAGTCCAGCAGAGTTTTTTTATCTATATAACTATTAAATTTTGAAGGCCATCCTAGCCATTTCACTAGAACAAGCGTAGATTTCCCCTGTTTTTTCTGACCTAAAATCTTTTCCACCTTAAAAGATTTGTTTTTACTCACAATTATTTTTTGCAACTCTTCTTCATAAAAAACCCCATCTATGACATCGCCATCATAATCCTTGAGTCTGTAGACCGGGGGGTGACGCGGAATACATGAGGATACTGTGAAAAATTCTTCCGTGTAGTTCTGCTCATAACCTTTGGCGAACGGTCCTCTCACTTTAGAAATCCTGACAACGTCGCCGACTTTGAAATTAAATACGGTCTTCTTCTTCTTCTTTATATCGCCGTACAAATTTTCAAACACTTGACCCTCATTTGCTTTGTCGACGTCCACGGGTCTCATTCTGATACTTCGGTGATAACTGCTGTTGTACCCTTGAATAATGTCTTGTAAAACATCAATGTATCGGCGGGAATTTGTAGCCGTTAAAAATCTCCACATGCGGCTTTTTAATGTTCTATTAAATCGTTCTACGACGCTGGCTTTCAAATCGGTAGCGGTGGCGAAGTGGTTGATGTCGTGCTTTTTCATCACATCTTGAAAATGTTTGTTAAAAAATTCCTTTCCCTTATCCGTCTGCAATTTCTGAGGTACACGACCCTCTTCGAGTATAGACTGGAACGCTTTAGTGACCTCAATGCCACTCTTATTCTTCAAAACTCTGACCCATGAGAACTTGCTAAATACATCTATGCATGTCAGTAGGTATTTATGACCGTCATTATCCTTGGCGTAGGCAGTCATGTCGACAAGATCAGCCTGGAACTGTGTATCGATCCCATACACAACCACTCTATTTCGTTTGTATTTTATAGGTGCTGTTTTGTGTAATGTGTAAGCATCCTCACCCGCCAACCAATCTGAAACCTCTTTATCGCTTAGACGGACGCCGGTATCTTTTAAGACGGCGTCTTTTAATCGTTTTTTACCCCCTAGAGAGCCGGGGTTGGACGGTGTATAATAAGCCTTTTTCATGAGCTCCGACATGCTGTCGTTTCAACCGCCGCAAAAGAATAACGCGTACAAGTATTTTGAATCAATCTTTTATTTAAAAAAATCCGTTACAGGATACATGCAAGATCTAAGTAAAAATGGAAATAATACAGGTAGAGTAAAAAAAAAAATGGATATAACGACATTACAGGATACACAGTAAGTACAAAAAGGATATAATGATGTTAATATAACACAATCTAACTAAAAATGGATATAATAAGTAGCAGTAAGTAAAAAACAAAATGGAAAATAACATTACAGGATACATAGTAGCTAAAATGGATATAATACAACATTACAGGATAGACAGTGGCTAAAATGGATATAATACAACAGAGTAAGCTAAAAAATGGTTAGTAAAAAAATAATAATGTAGTAAATGGTTAGTGATAATGACATTACTGACTGTCTAACCAGAAAAGAAAGTCGCGACAGGCCTTCATGTTTTTGTCTAGGATGAAATCGATATACATTTCGGTAATTTTGGCAGAGTCGTCATCATCACCCTTTTTCTTTATCAACTCGGTACATACATCTGCCACGTAGGTACAAGTACACAACACGTCTGAGATTGTGATCTCAGCGCGTGATTCACACATCATTTCTAGAATAGCTTCTATCATTACATCGGGTGGATCGAGACCATCAACACATTTTTCAATCAAATCGTCCCATGCATTAGCCATCCCTCTCATTATCGGCATATTCTTCTTGAGATTTGCCTGACGCGTAGTGTCATGACCAACTGGGATATCAGGGTGGGCAGCGTCCGCAATAATCTTATCCAGTAGCTCGGTCATCTGATGTTTGAAATGGTCTTTAAACACGAGTTCCAAACAGCTCCTTAGACTACAGACTACAACCATCGCGGAGGGGGGTTGGTCACTCTCCATTCACAATTGAGAGACCTTGCCAGAGATCAACGACGTCGTAGACTATTTCCTTGCAGGGTTTGTCCAGAAGTTTCAACCTGATTTCTTCTAGCTTGGCAATGATGAATGGTTCGTCTTTTAATTCGTGCAGAATACCCCCGACTGTCCCTTGAATACGCTGGGGGTGAGATTTTAGCCCGCAGCGGTTTAGGAGAATGCCGATGATGGAATGGAAAAAGGGCTTAAACAGCTTGCCTGACAGCTCGTCAAAGTGTGTGTCGAAGTAGAAGTTGGGAGGGTCAAACAGGCAGGAATGTTGCAGCTGGCTGGGGTGGTCAATCGCACACCCCTCGCAGTCGGCCTTCAGCTTATCACCGATGAGATGTTCCAGCAGCACCACGGTTGCTGCTTTTACGATTTTGAATCCGACGTCGCTGAAACATCCGTCTGTAGCGTCGTGACCGGCTTTAGCACTGGGGAGGTAAGTCAGGTTGTGTGATCCGAGGTCCGAGCCTAATTTGTCCAGCCAGTCTTTGGAGCGTTTGATAGTTTTAGCAGGACCGTGGCCGCAGTCGCATTCGATTAACGGGTCCCAGTCGATTTGGAGGGGCGATTGCCAGTCTTTGTGAAGGTCCGATGATCCAAGGGGGTAAGTCAGACAATAGTTGCTCGCGTTGTCGTCAGGAGGGTCGAGAATGCTGCCGAAAGAGATGCCGCAGCTGCACAAATGAGCGGGTTCTGAAGCGCCGTCTTCAGCCATGGTTTATAAATGTTGCTTGAGAGGGTTTGGCCGCTGACTTTATGTCAGATGCAGTAAAGGGGCGGGGACGTTGTGGCGCTTCAGCTGTGGTTTATAAACGACGTCTGGGAGGGGCTGACCGTCGAGGTCCCGGATGTCTGTAGTGAATGGGGGGTGAATACCCCGCGTATGTACTGCTGCGCGGACATCTCTCAGGGTGGAACAGCTGCACTTTAATTTTGTTGTAGCCGTCGTGCAGCTCGCACCATTTGAACAGCTTGTTTATGATTGAAAACATAATATCCAGCTGACTCAGATCTTGCCACTTGAACAAAAATTGCATTTCATACAGATTGTTATGCTCGTTAGGCAGGACGACCCCTGACCGATCTTCGGTGAGCTTTGTCTTGTCATCACAGCAGAATATGTAGACAGAATCATCCGGGTTCTTTTTAGTGTGGTCACCTACCACGCGGTACCGGACATTCGGGGTGACCCCGTCCCACTCTCCAACGTACAGAGGTTCTTGACCGCCGCTCTTCAGATCCTTCCACACAAAATTGTAAAATAATGCCCAGTCTTTTTTAGGAAATACAAGACATGCGTCTTCCCCGGGGTGAAACTCGCCCGCGCTGTCGGTGGTGTAGAGTATAACAACTTGAGTTGTTTTATGAAATCTGTACCCGATTACACGCTTGCTGTTCATCATAAATTCTCCTTTAGTCCATTCCGAAAGTTCATGGAGAAAGCTTGTCAAACGGACGTGCCCATAAGGTTTTCTCGGCGCCATAGGTAGACTGGTCATCAGACTGTCGAACGTCCTGCTGCGCAACCCCGCATCTGGGGTTTCAGGAGCTGATAATCCGTCCATGCTCATGTAGCTCATGTTTCTCTTTTTGCTGATAGCTGTAGAACACACTGGCCCCATTTATATATATATACGCTGCTCTGGGATGTGGCAGGGTGGGAGGGGAATTTTCTGATAACAGCGACTTCAAAAGATAAAACCTTCTGTCAATAACATGATTTATTATACCGCATTCAAAACAAAAAAACCAACTGTCAAATTAATCAAAACAAAAAACCTAATGTCAAAAAACCATCAAAACCAACTGTCAATCATATGATTTATTATGACAATAGGTCAAAAACCAACTGTCAAAAAACCATCAAAACCAACTGTCAATCATATGATTTATTATGACAATAGGTCAAAAACCAACTGTCAAAAAACCATCAAAACCAACTGTCAATCATATGATTTATTATGACAATAGGTCAAAAACCAACTGTCAAAACCTAATGTCAATCACATGATTTATTAAACAGGAAGTCCCGCCTATACAGGAAGTCCCGCCTATACAGGAAGTCCCGCCTATACAGGAAGTCCCGCCTACACCGGAAGTCCCGCCCACACCGGAAGTCCCGCCCCCTATACCGGAAGTCCCGCCCCCCTATACCGGAAGCCCCGCCCACCTGTCAATCAATCAAATTTTGACATTTGGTGCAGTATACTTACTACTACTTGGGTTGTTTTAACCCAGCAATTGGGCCGTTTTATCCCAGTGAATGGGTCGTTTTAACCCAGCAATTGGGTTGTTTTAACCCAGTGAAAGGGTCGTTTTAACCCAGCAATTGGGTTGTTTTAACCCAGTGAATGGGTTGTTTTTACCCAGCAATTGGGTCGTTTTAACCCAGCAATTGGGTTGTTTTAACCCAGTGAATGGGTCGTTTTAACCCAGCAATTGGGTTGTTTTAACCCAGCAATTGGGTCGTTTTAACCCAGTGAATGGGTCGTTTTAACCCAGCAATTGGGTTGTTTTAACCCAGCAATTGGGTCGTTTTAACCCAGTGAATGGGTCGTTTTAACCCAGCAATTGGGTTGTTTTAACCCAGCAATTGGGCCGTTTTAACCCAGTGAATGGGTCGTTTTAACCCAGCAATTGGGTTGTTTTAACCCAGTGAATGGGTCGTTTTAACCCAGCAATTGGGTTGTTTTAACCCAGCAATTGGGTCGTTTTAACCCAGCAATTGGGTCGTTTTAACCCAGTGAATGGGTCGTTTTAACCCAGTGAATGGGTCGTTTTAACCCAGTGAATTAGTGAAGTAGTTTTAATAAGTGATTATGTTGTATAGTCAGTGTAAGCTTTTTCCTGTCTTTGCATAGGAAAATAAAACCTGTAGCTGTAGTTTGCCTTTTTTTGCCTAATAATTTTGTCAGATAAATTAACCTAAAATGTAGTGTTTTGTTCTTCCATTAAGTTTGATCATTTACTTGTAGGGTCATAAAACAAATAACATCAAATCTGGCCACTTCTGTGGAACAAAACTCACCAAAACACCACTTAATGCAAAGACATTGAGACTTACAAAATGAAAAGACACACTTTATTTAATATGTTTTATCTAATGCGATGCCGTTCAGACTCTTTTACGCGCCCTAATGATTTCTGGGGTCACTGTAACTCTATATAAACACATTAATGCATCTTTACACACCTGAAATCTGAAGCTGAAAGAGAAACTTTCCCACAGTGTTTGTGCTGGACCTTGAGCTAGTGTGTGTGTGTGTGTGTGTGTGTGTGTGTGTGTGTGTGTGTGTGTGTGTGTGTGTGTGTGTGTGTGTGTGTGTGTGTGTGTGTGTGTGTGTGTGTGTGTGTGTGTGTGTGTGTGTGTGTGTGTGTGTGTGTGTGTGTGTGTGTGTGTGTGTGTGTGTGTGTGTGTGTGTGTGTGCGTGCGCGCGTTCTGGTGAGTCACCACATGCTTGAACGTTTCTCTTTAATTAAGGAAGTGGGGATTAATAAACTCGTCAGTGACCTGCCCACTCACTCTTTCTCCCACTTCATGAGTTTCATCATATCACGATTTGTGAAGTTGTGGGAGAATCAGCATCGGTAACACTTTACAATAAGATCTCATTTGTTAAGATTAGTTAATGCATGAACTAACGATGAGCAAAATATTCTCACAGCACTTATTAACCTTTGTTGATCTTTAAGGCGTCCTATAATTCCCCTTTTTACAAGATGTAAAATCCGTCTCTGATGAGTGTGTGTGTGTGAAGTTTTAGATCTTACCCCACAGATCACTTTTATAGCATGTTAAAATTGTCACTTTTTGAGGGTGAGCAAAAACGTACCGTTTTTGTGTGTGTCCCTTTAAATGCAAATTAGCTCCTGGTCCCCTTTCAAGAAAAGGGCGGAGCTTCAAGAGCTTGCTTTAGCAGCTCCGATTACCTCACACAGGACCGTGCAGAGAGTTCTTCAGGGGCAGGGGCTCAAATGTAAAAAAGGGGGAATATATATATATATATACTTATGCTCATCAAGCCTGCATTTATTTAATCAAAAATACAGAAAAAATTTTAGCCTAATATTGTGAAATATTATTACATTGTTATTTTTAACTTTTTATTAATCAAAGAATCTTGAGAAGAGTATCACAGTTTCCATCATTGACATTAAATCCTCATTAGAATGATTTCTGAATGATCACGTGACACTGAAGAGTGGAGTAATGATGCTGAAAATCCAGCTGTGATCACAGGAATAAATTATATTTTTAAATAGAAAACCATTATTTTAATAATATTTCACAATATTGCTGTTTTTTATCAAATAAATGCAGGCTTGATGAACATAAGAGACTTCTTTCATAATGCTGCATAATCATCAAAAATGGTAATATAATAAAGTCCTTTCACGTATTTCGCCCGCCTACACTTCACATAATAGGCCTGTAGGGGCCGGTGGCACTTGGGTTTTGTTAACTTTGATCGTTTCATGAAATAGTAAACGGTGTATCATTATACATAAATACAAGTGAATTTAACACTTGCCATTAATGCGACTTTTGCTGCTGCTGGTTTTGTGCAGGGATTTGTTTGTTGTCAGTTAAAATCCATTTTGTCAGTGATGCAATTTATAAAATGAGACAAACCGCAGGAAATCGTTCCACAAACGTTAGTTCGTCTGCCGATTTATGAATAAGAACAGAAAATTACGGCTTCACTTCACATCGCCCAATGGAATTTGAACTTGCTTTGCCAGATCACGATTGGTTGGTGTATATACATGACAAATGGGCATTGGTGAATTGTGTAATACTTTAAAATATATAATTATATAGTTTTGTAATTAAAGGTCCCGTTCTTCGTGTCTTTTTGAAGCTTTGATTGTGTTTACAGTGTGCAATATAACATGTGTTCATGTTTCGCGTGTAAAAAAACAGTATTTTTAACACAATGTACTCATCTGTACACCGCTGTTTACACTGTCCTAAAAACGGCTGATGAGTTCCTTTATTCTATGAAGTCCCTCCTTCAGAAATACGTAACGAGTTCTGATTGTGCCAGCGGTTCCTGTGTTGTGATTGGACAGCAGCTTAGCGCACGTGGAAAGGTCACGCCTCTTAACGGGAGATATATGCGCTCAATGATCTCTACAGCGTCCCTGGGAAAGCCAAACAAAGGTGATTTGACTCCGGGATGAAAATAACAGCGTCTCGACGACATGGCGACAAACACACTCAAACGCAACACTTCCTTTTCTCCACGCGACACGTCCTCTTCTCCACGTGGGACAGCAACAAGACCACGCCCCCTTTTTTCACGTATTCTTGTGGGCGGAGGTTAGTCTGTTCTACTGTTCTACTGACGTCATTTATGAAGGAAGTACCAGGATGTAGTCCAAGCCGGCCGTTCACTGTAGGCTTTGAAAGGGAACTTCTGTTAAATAAAATATCTCGCTTGGCATTGAACTTTGAGCTTTATAATTTTACAGGTATTATTTATGCTCTAACAGCAACATTACACACTAACTAAAGTTTGAACAGTGGGATCACGAAGAACGGGACCTTTAAATCAACACATTAGCTCTGATTATGGATGAAAAAAAAAATATTGCTTGACTTTTTTCCCGTGAGTCCACACACTCTCTGAAAGGACCATAATTGGCTCGAGAGCCGTTTCCGAACAGTGGAAAATCAGCAGCCAATCAAAACGCACGCAACCCATACCAACGCGTTAAGCCAACGCCTCAACAGAAATTGTCCGACTTTTGAGCCGTTCGTTACTATTGTATACATTGTCATGTTATAATAATCACATTTATTTAGTTTTATTGACCACGATATTATCATTGATTTTTGTCTGAGTGGGGCACTTTTGATTCATTTTGAAAAAGGGCAGGGGCTCGAGAATGTGCTCGACTACAACAACTCCTCTTCTCAACATGGCCTTTGTTTTGTGTTCCCGGGGGCGGGGTTTGTGTAAATGTTAGGGTTAGTGATGTCACTAACCCGTGAAGAAGCTCGTTGTAGTCCCAACCAGCCGTTTGTTGTAGTTCTTAAAAAGCGATTTCTGTAAAAGAAAATATCTCCCTTTGCGTTGAACTTTGAGCGTCGTAACTTTGCAGATGTTGTTTATGCTCAAACAGCAACATTACACACTAGCTAACGTTAAAAAATCCTTGAATTAATAAAAACTAATGATCGCAAATGAAAACTTATAGTAAAGTGTGACGATTTATATACTACTATTGTAACGCCTAGTCCAAGGACGATGAAGACAAACAATGATAATCCAGAAGGAGCAAACACAAACGACAGCGTGTAACTCACAAACACTGACAGACTGAGAACTGAGGAGGAGTGTAAATAGACGGGTGATGAACTCATTACAGACGGAGGTGATCGCTAATGAATGTCCATGTGACAAACGACTGGACACTAGAACAAAGGGAACGTGTGACTGACGGCAAACAAACTAAGAGTCAATAAAAATTAAACTAACTGAACATAAACGTGACGTATATGGTATTAATAGTATTTTTAATTCGCTTTTATTTGTACATTTTTTACATTTTCTTTTTACTTTTAGTTTATACTTTAGTCATTTTGTTATTTGCTTTTGTCACTTTCATTGTCATTTAAATAATTCTACTCAGCTTTAATTTATTGTTATTCCAGTTTTGGTTTTAGTGATTTTAGGTTAGCTGCTACTGCAACATTTATCATTTTCAGTTTTGCAAGTTGAACTGAGGTAGCAAACCGAATACAGAATACAGAAAACATACAAAGAAATCCATAACAATTTTTTTTACTAGAAAAAAAGATGGATGGATGAATGGATGGATGGATGGATTGAGGGATGGATGGAGGGGTGGATTGAGGGATGAATGGATGGAGGGATGGATTGAGGGATGGATGGATGGATGGATGGAAGGAGGGGTGGATTGAGGGATGGATTGAGGGATGGATGGAGGGGTGGATTGAGGGATGGATGGATGGAGGGATGGATTGAGGGATGAATGGAGGGGTGGATTGAGGGATGAATGGATAGAGGGATGGATTGAGGGATGGATGGATGGATGGAGGGATGGATTGAGGGATGGAAGGAGGGGTGAATTGAGGGATGGATGGAGGGGTGGATTGAGGGATGGATGGATGGATGGATGGATGGATGGATGGATGGATGGAGGGATGGATGGATGGATTGAGGGATGGATGGATGGATGGATGGATGGATGGATGAGGGATGGAAGGAGGGGTGGATTGAGGGATGGATTGAGGGATGGATGGAGGGGTGGATTGAGGGATGGATGGATGGAGGGATGATTGAGGGATGGATGGATGGAGGGATGGAAGGAGGGGTGGATTGAGGGATGGATTGAGGGATGGATGGAGGGGTGGATTGAGGGATGGATGGAGGGGTGGATTGAGGGGTGGATTGAGGGATGAATGGAGGGGTGGATTGAGGGATGAATGGATAGAGGGATGGATTGAGGGATGGATGGATGGATGGAGGGATGGATTGAGGGATGGATGGATGGAGGGGTTGAAGGAGGGGTGAATTGAGGGATGGATGGAGGGGTGGATTGAGGGATGGATGGATGGAGGGATGGATTGAGGGATGGATGGATGGAGGGATGGATTGAGGGATGAATGGAGGGGTGGAGGGATGATTGAGGGATGGATGGAGGGGTGGATTGAGGGACGGATGGATGGATGGATGGATGAATGGATAGATGAAACCAGTTTTTATTGTCTGCATGACAGTCTAACTGTGGATGGATGGATGGATGGATGGATGGATGGATGGATGGATGGATGGATGGATGGATAGATGAAACCAGTTTTTATTGTCTGCATGACAGTCTAACTGTAGATAGAGAGAGAGAGAGAGAGAGAGAGAGAGAGAGAGATAGATAGATAGATAGATAGATAGATAGATAGATAGATAGATAGATAGATAGATAGATAGATAGATAGATAGATAGATAGATAGATAGATAGATAGATAGATAGATAGATAGATAGATAGATAGATAGATAGATAGATAGATAGATAGATAGATAGATAGATAGATAGATAGATAGATAGATAGATAGATAGATAGATAGATAGATAGATAGATACTGAACCGGCGCACTCTTAGCTCAAGCGTTCTGCTTCTTCTTAAACACCGCAGACGTGTTTCATCCTTGTTGACTGACGTGGGAAAAGAGTAAATTAGGTTTTGGAGGCTTCAATCCTCTTCCCTGCCTAAATTTAACCTTCTTTCTCTGATGGCTTGTCGGTTCCTCACTAACACCCACTCCAGTGCGCCGGATTCTTCTCTGCTCCGTGCAAAAGCGAGTGCTTATACTCGCCAGCTTTAAATAATGGAGGAAGGCGCTTTTGTGGGGCACGTGTGTAATGGCAGGGGTGAATAATTCAGCCTCATCTACTCTCTGTCCTGTTCACTAGCACCATTATGAGAGAAGACACTCGGATCATGCAGCCGCACCGCCAAATGTTAATGTCAGTCTCTGCCCCCCCCCAGCACCAGGTCCGGCTCGCGTGTGGCCCTCGGGGGGGCCGACCTGAGGTCAGGGCTGCTGATGGACAGAAAGCAGTGAGGCTGAACTCAGGTCTGCTGAGAGGAGCAGATATCGCCTCTGGAGCTGACGTAAAGGGTTTGGGTTCGCCCTTATGATGAGTTATAGTGTGTAATATTGGGAAATCCTGCTTAGATGTTCAAATGCACTGGAGGGCCGGGATTTAAAGGGACAGTTCAACTAGAAAATGTTGTTCCAAACCTGGCTTTCTTTCTTTAGTATTTTAGCAGTAGATATTTTCCAAGCAATATAAGCACTTCAGAATGCACTGTAAAAAAAGATCGTGATTTTAACGGTAAAAGAGTGTAAAAAATGCTACGGTGAAAAAACGTACTGGATACGGTGAATAACTGTAATAGATCTAACCTTACATTGAATTTAATTTTACAGTAAAATACCGTGTTTGTGTGAATAAAATAAAATAATATAAAATTATTATTGTAATTATTACAATATAAACCTTTAAATTATACGGTTTTGAACTATATATATATATATATATATATATATATATATATATATATAAGGGGTTTAACGGTACACAAAACTGACGGTTCGGTACGTACCTCGGTTTTGAAGTCCCGGTTCGGTATGGATTCAGTTTTACAAAATTGCTTTTTATTCATTTTTATTCAACAGTGGTTTAATGAAAAAAATTGTGTCTGTCCTTAAATGAATTAAATTATAACTAAAAGTTTCTTAAAGATAATGCTGTAAACTATATAGGGAGCCCTTACTTACATATAGCTATTAAAGATTAACAACAGAGCCCAAACTATTAGCCTAAATTCAGTTGCTATTTATTTTTAGATATAATAATCAACACTCATAAGCTTCACATAAGGCAGTTTTTGCATTAACTTCTAAATCTAATTATTTTTATTCGTTGTTGAAATATAATCATTTAGTGGCTGTAATTTTCATGACAGGTTTATTTAAACATACATTAAATAAACAAGACATCACTAACAGGCTATATAATGAATATATATAGGCTAATATAGTGAATATAACGGCTAATATAATGAATATAACGGCTAATATAATGAATATAACGGCTAATATAATGAATATAACGGCTAATATAGTGCATGTATTCAGTGAAAGAGTTGATTTCTCTAGTGAGCTACAGCTGTGGACACTGAAGGACTTCTGAGTAAACGTGATTCTGCATGACATTGTTTACAAGCTGTTTTATTGTCTTTCCGCGGTTGAAACACAGATGGAGCGATTACACGACATGATACATTTCAGTAAGTTGTAATGTATCCTCAACATACCTTAAGATATATTAATTTATGTTTATTCTTTAGGAAGAGATGATCGCATTGACTCGCGCGCTGCCGCTTTAAGTTGAACTGATGCGCGTCTATCAGTCACGTCACATTAAAGAGCGTTAAAACGGCATTTATCGTTTGAATTTCGTGATGAAATGGACTGAATACTTAATATGTTCATGTGGGAACTCGGATTGAAGTGTGTTCCGCGTTTACAACAAGCCGACTGTTAACTGTTAAAGATTACATTCATAACCGTTCGGTTCACGCGTGGACCGAAAGCCCTGTACCGAAACGGTTCAATATGAATACGTGTACCGTTACACCCCTAAAATATATATATAACTATATAACTATAAATTAGGTCTATACGGTTCTGTCCCATAAAACCTAAAATGTTACTGCCGTATTTTTTACGTATTTTTGAGTACTGGCAACCACAGCTGCCATTTTTTTTCTGTAAATGTTACGGGTATTTTTTTTACAGAGTGACAAAAAAAGAACTAGGGATGCACCGAATGTTCGGCAACCGAAATTATTCGGCCGAAAATAGCAAAAATTAATAAATGAATAAGTGAAAAGACCAAATACATTTTACAGAACAATGAGGTCAATAAAGGTTTTTAACCGTAATCATTGCATTATAAACCTTTAAATTATACGGTACTGTCCCGTAAAACCTAAAACGTTACTGCCGTATTTTTGAGTTCTGGCAACCACAGCTGCCGTTTTTTTACCGTAATAATTAATAAGTGAAAAGACTTTTACCGAACAATGAGGTTTTTGATGATCAAATATAGATCTCCGGGTCTGGTGGTAGCACTTTTAGCATAGCTTAGCATAGATCATTGAATCTGATTAGACCGTTAGCATTAGTAACGTTAGCAGCCATTGGTGTCACATGACACATTTGAATATATAGTACAAAAAACGAAATATATCTGAGGGCTACACCTTTGCTTTTTAATGTTTTTGAAGTCTCTTCTGCTCATCCATATTGCATTTATTTGCTCAAAAAAACGGTATGTTTTTTCTATGTGAATATATAGTAAAGTGTAATTTATTGTGATCAAAGCTGAATTTATCATCATTACTCCAGTCTTCAGTGTCACATGATCCTTCACTAATCATTCTAATATGATGATTTACTGCTCAAGAAACATTTCTGATTATTATCAATGTTGAAAACAGTTGTGCTGCTTCATATTTTTTGTTGAAATTTATACATTTTCAGGATTCTTTGATGAATGGAGAGTTCAAAAGAACAGCATTATTTGAAATATAATGTCTTTACTGTGAGTTTTGTTCAATTTAATGCATCCTTGCTGAAGTATTAATGTCTTTAAAAAAAGAAAATCTTACTGATCCCAAACTTTTGGACTTGTTTTGTGTAAGCGACACTCATCATGTGACCAAACGCTAAGAAAACGATAACTGCAACGCACAAATGTGGGCATCCGTTGACCGACGAGAATTTAGACAAGACTGAGAAATAGTAGCGATGATACTTGCACAAGCAAACGGCACCAAATAGTGTAAATGCCACAGCAAAGCAAAGCATGAAAATACAGAGAAGGCAGATCTTGAAAGGAAGCAGGATGAAAAGGGAGCGAGAGGATGAAATGGGAAGCAAAGGATCTGCAGTGTTGTAGTCGTAACAGTGAAGCTGTGCAGTAATTGCTGATGCCGTCCAGAGAATTGAATGCGATGAAGGCAGCTGCTTACAGCCAGATTCATTAGGACAGCTGTGCCCGGAGCAGAGAGACAGGGAGAGAGACAGACAGGAAGGGAGAGATGGTTGTGTCTTGGGAAATAAGCACATTCCAAAATCCGACAGAGAGAGAGAGAGAGAGAGAGACAGCTGGAGTGAGACAGGGTTAAGGGGAGTCTCTCTGTCAGGGGAAATAAGTGCACTGCAGAGTCAGGAAACTCCAGCCATGAGCAGCGTGTTCGAAATCGCAGCAATGCTGCAGTACTGAGAGCGGAGGGGTCTTCCCTTACTGCAGTGTGCTCGAACGCAGCCCACCGCTGCATACTAAAAACAGCCGCACATGACTGCATGCTCAACTGCAATACAGCACGTGATACACCAGATACAAACAGTAAGCACTGAAGTATAGAGCTGCTTATTAATGCTGTCGTGTAGGGCTGCGCGATATATTATCGTAATATCGCAAATGTACATATCACAATATGCACATATTGCGATGTAGCTTGCGATTCCTGCATGATTTTAATACTCCAAAATAAGCTCTCACGAGCACAGTAAGCCGTCTCTCGGACGTCGCATAATCCTGAATTCAATTCTCTTCCGCAGCTGATATGGAAAAAAATACAGTGTTCACGTAAACACAGTCAGTTATGTCTTAAAGGGGTCCTATAATGCCCCTTTTTACAAGATGTAAAATAAGTCTCTGATGAGTGTGTATGTGAAGTTTTAGCTCTTACCACACAGATCATTTTTTATAGCATGTTAAAAAAAACGCGCCGTTTTTGTGTGTGTCCCTTTAAATGCAAATGAGCTGAAGAGGGCGGAGCTTCAAGAGCTTGTGTGTTTGGCGCGAGTGATTTCCATGTTAAGTCAATGGAAAGGCGCGTTGATGCGTGAGAGGTGCTTTTTGTGCATTCACGCGTTTGAAGCGAATTCGCGTCTGCCGTCCGAGTTGAAAAATCTGAACTTTGCCGTCAATTCGCGCCGCGTTAACCAATCAGGAGCCTGCTCGCTGCGGTCACGTGGTAAAGTGACGTAATGAGAAACCAATCATAATTTAAAAATACTACTATTGTGTCACAAAATGTAATTTTAAGACTTTTTCAGGTGAGAATGTAGTTGTTTAAAGCTCAAATCTGTGGTTTATTTATAAAGAGACTATTTAAAAAAAAATAGTCTTGCGTTTTTGTAGTTGTGAGTTCCAGACGATCACCGGGCGCTCAGCGCTCATTAACCCCGGCGAGAGCAGCCTTTCCTCAGCTAGTCCTTCTGCTGTCTGCCGCTGGCTCTGATGTCCTGTAGTGGTGCATCTTGTGTCGATCTAACGGCCGATCTTTGGTGTCATGAATCATTTGTTGTCTGCCAAATCGTCTGACTGAGGGCAAAGAGAAGTTTCATAACTTTATTTTTTTAGGATATTTAAATATACCTGCAGTGAAGATAATGTAGGAGTTGCCTGGACCACATTTGTGTAGCTATTAATGTTTAATAAACACTCACCTAAAGGATTATTAGGAACACCTGTTCAATTTCTCATTAATGCAATTATCTAATCAACCAATCACATGGCAGTTGCTTCAATGCATTTAGGGGTGTGGTCCTGGTCAAGACAATCTCCTGAACTCCTAACTGAATGTCAGAATGGGAAAGAAAGGTGATTTAAGCAATTTTGAGCGTGGCATGGTTGTTGGTGCCAGACGGGCCGGTCTGAGTATTTCACAATCTGCTCAGTTACTGGGATTTTCACACACAACCATTTCTAGGGTTTACAAAGAATGGTGTGAAAAGGGAAAAACATCCAGTATGCGGCAGTCCTGTGGGCCAAAATGCCTTGTTGATGCTAGAGGTCAGAGGAGAATGGGCCGACTGATTCAAGCTGATAGGAGAGCAACTTTGACTGAAATAACCACTCGTTACAACCGAGGTATGCAGCAAAGCATTTGTGAAGCCACAACACGCACAACCTTGAGGCGGATGGGCTACAACAGCAGAAGACCCCACCGGGTACCACTCATCTCCACTACAAATAGGAAAAAGAGGCTACAATTTGCACCAGCTCACCAAAATTGGACAGTCGAAGACTGGAAAAATGTTTCCTGGTCTGATGAGTCTGGATTTCTGTTGAGACATTCAGATGGTAGAGTCAGAATTTGGCGTAAATAGAATGAGAACATGGATCCATCATGCCTTGATACCACTGTGCAGGCTGGTGGTGGTGGTGTAATGGTGTGGGGGATGTTTTCTTGGCACACTTTAGGCCCCTTAGTGCCAATTGGGCATCGTTTAAATGCCACGGCCTACACGAGCATTGTTTCTGACCATGTCCATCCCTTTATGACCACCATGTACCCATCCTCTGATGGCTACTTCCAGCAGGATAATGCCCCATGTCACAAAGCTCGAATCATTTCAAATTGGTTTCTTGAACATGACAATGAGTTCACTGGACTAAAATGGCCCCCACAGTCACCAGATCTCAACCCAATAGAGCATCTTCGGGATGTGGTGGAACGGGAGCTTCGTGCCCTGGATGTGCATCCCACAAATCTCCATCAACTGCAAGATGCTATCCTATCAATATGGGTCAACATTTCTAAAGAATGCTTTCAGCACCTTGTTGAATCAATGCCACGTAGAATTAAGGCAGTTCTGAAGGCGAAAGGGGGTCAAACACAGTATTAGTGTGTGTTCCTAATAATCCTTTAGGTGAGTGCATATTTTTAATGAAAATGAAAAGAGGCAGAGTGGTGTTTTATGACACATTTCATCATTTGCCTCCATCCCAATACTGAACAGCGTGACATACAATCACATCACACGTTAGTGGTAGAGTTATACTCATGGAACACTATAGTTATTCACAATCACAAAAGTTCATTATTTGCATGCGTTTTAAATTCTTGCCGGTTAAACATTTAATTCGCTTTTAACATGCGCTTTTCCGAGCATGCGCACTAAACACCTGTCAAACACGTGATTACTGGACTAAGTAGTCTTACTGCGCTAATACTGTCAAATACACACACCCTTTCCACAAAAATCTGAAGCCGCACAACTGTTTTCAACATTGATAATAATCATAAATGTGTCTTGAGCAGTAAATCATCATATCAGAATGATTTCTGAAGGATCATGTGACACTGAAGACTGGAGTAATGATGCTGATAAATTCAGCTTTGATCACAGGAATAAATTACACTTTAATTATATATTCACATAGAAAACAGCTGTTTTAAATTGTAATATTTCACAATATTACAGTATTTTTTTCTATTTAATCTCCCTGACCCGAACGGTTTGAATGGTGGTGTAAGCATCACTGAACAACAGCACTAGGGAAGGATTGTAGTATTTTACTGATCTGATTATATCCTGAAGGACACACATTCCCCAAATGCTTAATCGGGTCTCGAAGTGTCAAGCTCCAAAAGAACTAAAAAGCGTTATAATAGTCTTTATTTCAAGCCTTCTGATGTCTTTGGAGTTTGATGAGCACAGTCCCTTTTATTTCATTTCATTTTCACAGAAAGAAGAAAGTCATATGGGTTTGGAACGACATTAGGGTGAGTAAATGATGACCGAATGTTTATTTTGCAGTGAACGGTACCTTTAATGATGTCACTGAATATGGTTCAGTGATGTCTGTAACATCTGGATGAGCATTTGTGTTGATGGTTATGGCTCCACATGTTTAGTTGCTCTCAGCCCACTTAAAGCATGTTTCTCGCCCTTCATAATCGCTCCAGAACAGTGACTTTGAGACTGACCTTTGACCCTGATCCAAGCTACATCACCCCAACAGCAGGATATATACATATATACAGCATTCAATACATGATAATCTACTTATAGCATTTGCAGTGGCATCCCCCATCAACATCTCTCATTGAAATCTGATGAAATCTGGGATTCATAAGGGCGTGTGATGGAAAACTGCCCTGAAGAGGGCCGTTGGGTTGATTTTAATTTCCATACGCCTGTGTGGGTGTGAACACTTACGCTGGCAGTGTGTGTCAATGTAATACGGTTTAAATACGCAAGAGGCAGGCAACATTATTACTGGTGCTCATAGTTAGTGTTACTGATCTGAGCAAACCTCTAACGTCATTAGTGTTATTTTAGTATCACTGATATCAGTGCTGGGGTAACGCATTACAAGTAATGTAATCAGATTACTTTTTTTCTAGTAACTAGTAAAGGAATGCATTATTTTAAAATTTACATCAAAATATCTGATTTATTTTTTCAAAAAAGTGCAAATAACTTTTTCCCATTTATTGACTGACAGCTCTCCTACCACGTTGAGAGAAATCAGGAGTAAGTGCAGAGGTGCTGTGTGTAAACATGATGGTTAAAAACAGATTCAATATCCCTCTAAATGACTAAAATCAGTGAAATGCAAACCTGCAATAATGGTATGTAACACAAAAATACTTTATGCATTTAATCTCACTTTATTAAGCAATGTCTTTGCTGCTGACCTTCGATGATTTCTCTGAACTTTCTTCTCCTGCAATCCAGAAAGGTTTGAGCTGCGCCCTCTACCGAACTAGCATTTTCTTCAGCCTGAGGCTTATTTACTTCACTTTTGAGGCCCTATCATACACCCGGCGCAATGCAATGCCAGGCGGGACGCACGTGTTTTTTGTTCGTTTCAGCCTGACGCAGTTATCATCTGTTCGCCCATGGGCGTCTGGTCTGAAAACCAGGTGTGTTCAGGAGCATTGTTGGTGTGTTGCTATTTTGAGGAACTGAAAGCGACTGCGCCATTGGCCAACACAAACCTGCTCTAAAGTCAATAGTGCAGTATTTTTTCTGTTATTTAAAGGGTGTGTTAGTAATATGAGCCTATAGGGCAGGGGTCTTCAACTAAAATTGCTTGAGGTCCAGTAAATGAACCCTCGTCACCGGCCGAGGTCCGGACAATTATATACCTAAAAACAATCATTTATGTTTATTGGCAGACTAAAGAAATTAGTGTAGATAGCATTTGTTCTTAATTGAACAAAATATATGTTTGTTCATGTCTGTTCATATTGTTAAAGCAAACATCGATAATCCTTCACAAAATTGATCTCATTTTGTTGTTGTTCTGTCATGTCCTTTAAGTTGCTTTGGTACAAAATATCTAAATTCAACCAGTAACCATGTCTGACAAAAATATGATGAAATTAAAATGCCTTCATCTCTAAATCTGCACTGAAAATACATTCATTTCAACATTACTAGCAACTAAAGTGCTTTTCCCTGCTGAACTGAGATTAATAATAACAATCAAATAACGCAACCCCAAAAAATCAGAAATCTCATAACACATTTTATGTTTATTCACATGTAGCCTATAGTCTCTACTTAACTAAATGTCTCTAATATTGAACACTGCTCTCTGCTGTGCTTCAAATTGCACTGGTAAAATATCATTAGCAATATCATTCAGAAACACAAACAGGCAAAAATAAAGTGCCAGCAGTGTTGGAAAATTTCACCCATTCATCTCGGAAAACTCGGTTTGTCAGCGTCAACTTTCTTAATTTTCGAAAATGCCATTGTTTTTGCGCGCTGCTTTCTGCTCTGATGGTGCGTTCACACCGGACGCGAATGAAGCGTTTTGCGCGAGTGATATTTGCAAAGATGCAAATAGACATTCTGCAGCGTGAATTAAGCGGCATGCATGGCGCGTCATTCGCGCCCGGTGTGAACGCACCATCAGTCTCTTCTTCACTGCATGCTTGACCACGCGTCTGGGTCTGAACAGTGAGCAACAGTGAGCATAGCAACGTTAACTGTCGTCGTCACAACCCGTGGCGACATAGGACCCAAACGGTTCTACTGAGCTGCCTGATATAAATGTGATTTTTTAAAATTAATTTATTTTATTTCATTACGTCAAAAGGCTTCGCGGTCCGGATGGACGCATCTCGCGGTCCGGATTCGGACCGGAGTCCGCTAGTTGGCGACCCCTGCTATAGGGGGAGCACAACCCACATACACACACAGGGACGCGCAGCAGCACACACACACGTCAAATATTAAAAATAAAAGGATTCCTCTCTGGAGAAGCGTTCAGTTTTTCCGCTTGCAAATCCCGCCGTTTAAATAGTGAATCCGCCATGGTGTGAGCACAACTGGCTTTTAAAGGGAAAGGGAGATGAGACTCTGATTGGTATATTGCATGTTACGCCCAAAACACACCCATGACTCATTAAGAGACTAGGCACAACCCTTTTGGACCATGCGCCAAACGTTTTATCTGTCGTTAAACTAGAAAAAGTGGATTTGCATTCCGACCATGTGCTCAGATTGTTAAAATAGGGCCCTATATTTCCCAAAAACATTGTTGTTGTTGACAAACAAGCAAGCCCAGGAGAGAAAAAGTAACCCAAAAAACAAAAAAGAGACGCTACTTTCTACAAAAAGTACATAACAATAAGTAAATAAGTTTATTCTTAGTAACGCAATATTGTAATGCATTACTTTCCTCAACACTGACTGATAAACTTTGTAGTCTGTTAATATTTTATCAAATTGAATCAATAATATTAGTAAAAAAAATGTCATTTTTATTATTTAAATATGTTTATATGGTTTTTGTTATTATTATTTTTTTATTTATTTACACACAATTTACACCTGCTGGATGATAAAACAGGTAAAACCATCCAGAAGAAAAACACACATAAAATGGAGAAAATAAAAAGATGGAATATATATATAGAGATATATTAGGGGTTTTTTCTCCATAATGTTTAATCACTTTTTAGGCTTTGCTTGTTCAATGAAATGGTCCTGTGTGGCAAATGTCAAAAGTACAAATATGTAATAATTTAAAGAATCATTTAAATTGAAATAAAACTCATTCATTTAAGTCAACATTAATGTGAACTGGTGAACTAATGTGAATGTAACTGGCCACAATTTAAAAAAATCATAATTTTAAATAACTTTTTAGTCTTCACTAGTTCACTTAAAGGTACTATGATGCTTTTTTCCATGTTCATCTTTCTTTAGTGTGTAATGTTGCTGTTTGAGCATGACAATGGACTCCCTGAACTCTGAACTCCCTCAAACGCCTCCATTGTCATGAGTTTTCTTCCAGGATTGAACACGTCACCATATCCCTAATTTAAATAATTAATATGCAGAATAAAGGGGCGGAGCCTGGTTGAGTTAGTTAGTACTGTGTTGAAACTGGTGGTTATGGTAAAGGGCGGGACATTTCCCAAACATGCTCGAAGCATTGCTCCAGGCGACCAATCAGAACACAGTGTGCTTTTCAGAAGGAGGGGCTTCATAGAGACAGGAACTAACAACCCGTTCTCACTCCCAAAGCGTCGAAAAACGAAGCATGGTCAAGTGCTTTCCGCGTCACAATAAAGACGCTAAAGGCACCGCTAGGCGTCACTATATCGACGCGCTGAGTGCTCCATTCATTTCAATGAGAAACCTTCGGCATCAGACACAGATGCGTTGGGCATGGGAACGTTATCGTCATGCTGATCATATATTGGGTTATGATTTTGCCATTATGACATGTTGGACTGTAATTCTCAATATAATCAGCCAGCATCATTTTATTTACGCCATCTAGAGACGTTTTAACATGTAACCCAACCCTATTCCATCCCTAAACCTACCCATGTGTGTGGTATAAAACGCAGATATAACAGGCAGAGTCGACTGCATGCACAATTTATTAAAAAAATACAAATATTCCGAGGCCAAGCGATTGATTTGTGTGAAGGAAATCCCCAAAAGCGATCAGCGTCTCCATCCGCAGAAGATCACGAACACGTACAATTTCAAATATTGCCGCCCGTTACGTCAGTTTTCATAGTGAAATTTCATTGGCTCTCGTATGTCTCGCGATTAATTGCGTCATTACGTCAGCTTTGATTGTAAAATGTCATTGGTTCTCGTGTGTCTTGTGACCGAATGCGTCATGCTAAAGAGGCGTGTGTATTATTTGAATGAGTTATGAATGAGTGCGTTAACGGCGCGGCGGGATCATCATCTCAGCGATTAAAACATTAAGATCAACTCTGTTCTTTACATGAAGACATCGTGTGACTTCAGAAGACTCGGAATGCAACACGAGTTAATACTTTTATACTGTTGTTGGTCAGTTTTTGCAATATATACCTGTGACTGTACTTGTATTTGCCTGTTGTGTGTTTTATATTGTTTAGGAGTGGGTAGGTTTAGGGTAGGAGTTGGGTTAGCTGCTCCAAAATATAAAAGTAACCTTTAAATATGAATAAAATATGAATAAAATCATGTATGCTTTTACAAATGCAAAGAATAAAATGCGTCTTGATCTGATCGATAAACAACTGAAATCAATGGAGCACTCAGCGCGTCAAAATAGTGACGCCTAGGGGTGACTTTAGCGTCTTCATTGCGACGCGGAAGGCACTTGACCATGCTTCGTTTTTCGACGCCCTGGGAGTGAGAACGGGTTGGAACTAAACGGAGCGTTACTGACAGACTGGGAAGAGAGGAGCCGCAACAAATGGAGAAAATGAGGGAAATAATCAACATTCAAGCAGGAAATCCTGTTCTTGTAAACAGCGCCCGAAAACAAAATCAAGACTTTGTAAAAGGTTGCTCCTTTCATATAGCATTTTCTAAAAGTACAAATATTCCATCTAGTCTCAATTAATATGAGGTCATCAGTCAAATGTTATATTGTCACACCACAGGACATTACTATAAAGCATTTTCCTGTCAACTACCCCTTTAATATGGCATACCATGTGCATACACTGTAAAATAATGCATGCAGCCCAGTATGTAGCTTTAAACAAAGTTGTTTGTTTGGCAAAAGACTTGAACGGCGCTTGTTAAAGTGTGTTTAGTCTTCAGTGGTTTATGCATGTAAGCACAGGCGTGCTACTTATTATTGTGCATTTAAAAAGAGCGTTTTTGGGTGCGTGTTTGATAGCTGCTGTGATCCCTCTGCGGACCCCAATGCTGCTGCTCTCAGAATGAACAAGGTTGCTAAGATACGCCGGGCTTATATTAGATTATCTTATCTGCTGTTACTATATTTTCCCCAGCACCGTGAAACCTTTATTAATTTGGAAATTTACCCAGCTGCGGAATTAAGAAGCTGCTATGTGTACAACAACGCTCGCTCGCTCTCTCTCTCTCTCTCTCTCTCTCTCTCTCTCTCTCTCTCTCTCTCTCTCTCTCTCTCTCTCTCTCTCTCTCTCTCTCTCTCTCTCTCTCTCTCTCTCTCTCTCTCTCTCTCTCTCACACGCTCTCTCTCTCTCTCTCTCTCTCTCTCTCTCTCACATGCTCTCTCTCTCGCTGCTGGACTGCTGGGAGCTTCATCCAGAACTCCCTCAGGTTTAATGTCGGCCCCTCCTTTGTACAAAGGCTGGGTTGATAAACAGCAGTAAGCCGCTGTAATCTACATCCCAGGGGCCTTTGGATCATTTGATACCCCACTAACCAAACAAAGCAGTGATGTCATCTCCTGCAGAGGCCATTGGTGGAGAGCTGAGGCCGTAACCCTTGTGTTTATTACACCGAGCTGCCGTGCCATCCGCGTCTGACGGTGCTATGGGGCAGTTCTTTTCCTTTATTTCAAAAACGGTCCCCGAAGGTATAAATATTTCCTCATAATTAATGCACAGGTGGTCATGTTAAGTACAAGCCTCTTTGTTTTATGGCACTGTGCATACACCTCAGAAAATAATATTCAGATCGCCGCTTTAAAGTTAATTTAACAAATATATCCACAGGTCTGTATTACATTTGAAGAGAACACTGTTACTGTAACACACTCAACTCAGAGGCCAGGGACAGTTTTAATATCAAAATACAATTAAAGGCGCAATATGTAAGATTTTTGGATCAATTTATCTCAAAAACACTAGAAAGTTATTTATTTTTGTTGACTTGTGTACTTGCATTATCCCAAATGTTTCCAACAAAGTTTAAATCCAGAGAAATAAGCGATTTTAACCAGGACTGTAGAAATGATTTTATAGAAACCATGGAAACACCAAAGACGCTTTAATATATGATGTGTTTTTTTAGACAGGATGGATGGAAAACTAATCATTGTTGAGTGGTACCCGGTGGGGTCTTCTGCTGTTGTAGCCCATCCGCCTCAGTGTGTAGAGCTTCATGGAATGGGTTTCCATGGCCGAGCAGCTCATCCAAGCCTTACATCACCAAGAGCAATGCAAAGCGTGGGATGCAGTGGGGTAAAGCACGCGACACTGGACTCTAGAGCAGTGGAGACGTGTTCTCTGGAGTGACCAATCACGCTTCTCTGTCTGCCAATCCCATGGACGAGTCTGGGTTTGACGGTTGCCAGGAGAACGGTACTTGCCTGACTGCATTGTGCTGAGTGTAAAGTTTGGTGGAGGGGGGATTATGGTGTGGGGGTTATTTTAGTTCCAGTGAAAGGAACTCTTAATGCTTCACCAACTTTGTGGGAACAGCTTGGGGAAGGCCCCTTCCTGTCCCAACATGACTGACCAGTGCACAAAGCGTCACTCCATAAAGACACGGACGAGCGAGTTTGGTGTGGAGGAACTTGAGTCCTGACCTCAACCCGATAGAACACCTTTGGGATGAATTAGAGTGGAGACTGAGCGCCAGGCCTTCTCGTCCAACATCAGCGCCTGACCTCACAAATGCGCTTCTAGAAGAATGGCCATAAACACACTCCTAAACCTTGAGGAAAGCCTTCCCAGAAGAGCTGAAGCTGTTAGAGCTGCAAAGGGTGGGCCGACTCCATATTAAACCCTCAGGATTAACAATAGGATGGCATTAAAGTTCATGTGCATGTGAAGGCAGGCGTCCCAAAACATTTGGCAATATAGTGTATCACGGATACAGCCAATATCATGGTAACCTTTTCCATCTTGATGGCGCTGCTATAAAATATGATTATTTATCCTATGGATTTTTCATGCACTGTATTTGGCCAGGAACAAAAGGGTGTAAGAAGCTCATTTTGGATTCTGTCACCTTGTAACCGCAGTCAGAAGCAGCGGAGAGAAAGCCATTGTTCGTCCATTTTCTCGTTGTTTCCTGTGCTCCCGCAGGATTACTTGTCTTTTGCGGAGGCATTTGTATAATATGCTTTCTTGCTCTGGGTTCAGCATTGATTAATTAATCCATTCCTAATTATCTCATTGAGAGCTTCGATCGGCTCATTTCCTGTTGGCTTTGGTCTTGTTTGCTGATCATGTTTACCTCACCTGAGACATGCATCACACCAGCGCTGCTCTATTTGAACACTGCGACTCCTGAAGGAAACATGAGAACTAATGAGACGTGACCTTGTGAAAAATTAGCATAATGCAATTAACAGTAGTCTGACATAATACATGCAGACAAACATTTGCTTATTTCCGATGTGACAGACAGATTCGAGGTGTTTGTGTGTGCAAATCTTGCTGCCATGACGTGGGTGTTACTGATGGTTTCAGCTGTTTGTAGGCAGGGGCGTAAATTTCATCTAAAAGTTGGGGGGGGGGGAATAAACATAAGATTTCTCAAGAGCAATTTTTGAAGGGGACACAAATAATACAGTCAAAATCGTACTTGTAAGGATATGTGTACCACAAAAACAAAACAAAAAACATTTCGTACTTATTTGGCGTTTTGGTGCACTGAAAAATCATCTAATGTCCGTTTTTCTTTTCTCTGTCATTTTATCTGACCAACAACACAAAGCGATAGTAGTTTAAATACGATTAAGGTTCACCACGCAGTCATATTATAATTATTACATTATCTTGCGTCCTCCACAGTATTTTATACTACAACCCCAAATCAGAAAAAGTTGGGACATTATGGAAAATGCAAAAAAAAAAAAAAAAGAAGTGATTTCTAAATTTACTTTGACTTGTATTTCATTGCAGACAATATGAACACACAATATTTCATGTTTTGTCTGGTCAACTTCATGTCATTTGTAAATATGCATCCTTTCCTGTCATTCAGACCTGCAACACATTTAAAAAAAAGTTGGGACAGGAGCAATTTAGGGCTAGTAATGAGGTAAAATGGTTAAATAATGATGCGATTGAAACAGGTGATGTCAACAGGTGATTGTAATTATGATTTGGTACAAAAGCAGCATCCAAGAAAGGTCCTTTAGGAGCAAAGATGGGCCGAGGATCGCCAGTTTGCCAACAAATACGTGAGAAAATTATTGAAATGTTTAAAAACAATGTTCCTCAAAGACAGATAGGAAGAGATTTGGATATTTCACATTCAACAGTGCATAACATAATTAAAAGATTCAAGGAATCTGGAGGAATTTCAGTGCGTAAAGGACAAGGGCGCAAGCCTAAGCTGAACAACGGTGATCTCCGATCCCTCAGGCGGCACTGCATCAAGAATCGTCATTCATCTATAAGCCATATCGCCACATGGGCTCAGGACTACTTTGGCAAACCTTTGTCAAGTACCACAATACGTAGTTACATCCACAAATGCCAGTTAAAACTGTACTGTGCCAAAAGGAAGCCCTATGTTAACAGTGTCCAGAAGCGCCGTCGACTTCTCTGGGCTCGGAGGCATCTGGGATGGACCATCACACAGTGGAAACGTGTACTGTGGTCAGATGAATCAGTATTTCAGGTATTTTTTGGGAGGAATGGACGCCGTGTGCTCCGGACCAAAGAAGAAAAGGATCATCCAGACTGTTACCAGCAACAAGTCCAAAAGCCAGGGTCTGTCATGGTATGGGGTTGTGTCAGTGCCCTTGGCAAACTTCTGTGAAGGCACCATTAATGCTGAAAAGATTTTGGAGCATAATATGCTGCCTTCAAGAAGACATCTTTTCCAGGGACGTCCATGCATATTTCAACAAGACAATGCAAAACCTTCTGCACACATTACAAAGTCCTGGCTGCGGAGGAAGAGGGTACGGGAACTTGACTGGCCTGCCTGCAGTCCCGACCTGTCTCCAGTAGAGAATGCGTGACAACGAAGACCGCGCACTGTTGCCCACCTTAAGACTTGTTTGCAGGAAGAATGGGACAAAATTACACCTGAAACACTTCATCACTTGGTGTCTTCAGTCCCTAAACGTCTTTTAAGTGTTGTGAAAAGGAATGGCAACATTACAAAGTGGTAAATGCTTTACTGTCCCAACTTTTTTTAATATAATTATAATAATAATAATTATAATAATAATAAAAAGTATTATTATTGCATATAATAATAAACATATTATAATAATATTTTTGTATTATTATTATTATTATTATTATTATTATTATTGGAATAATAATAATAATTAGTATTATTATTATAATTATAATACATATTATTGGTATAATGATAGTAATAATAATAATAAAAAGTATTATTATTATTGGTATATAATAATAAACATATTATAATATTGTATTATTAGTAGTAGTTTTATTGTTGTTGATGTTGTTGTTGGAATAATAATAATAATAATAATTATTATTATTATTATTATTATTATTATTATTATTATTATTATTATTATTATTAATGTTATTATTATTAATGTTATTGTTATTTTATAGCCGTATTGATTTATAACCACATATTTTTAAAATTGCGATTGTTTTGTTTTTATTTTTACAATTTGATCCCCCCCCCAAAAAAATAAAAAAATAAAAAGAAATCAAGCAGCCATTAGAGATAATGATGCTTGACTTAGCAGACAACATTAATGAATATTAATCATATGTTATTCATAGCAGATCCAAACTTCTTCTTGTATGTTCTCCTGCTAGAGGCAATACATATTTTTTGAGTAGCATACTAGCATATTACTCATACTATTAATGCATTATGTAGTAAGTGCAATGTGTGAAATTGCACTTGTCAGGCTCCAGTCGCGGTATCGGAGTGCATGTGATGTGTTGAGTGTACTTATGAAGTACTGCACTGTGTCCTCGTCCAGACTGATAACAGCCACTCTCCCTGATCAGGGCAGATGAGGGTCAGGTCAAAGGTCAGGCGCTCCATCTTGTCTCTGTTGCAGTACAGATGGAGAAGCAGCAGGAATGCGTTTCATACTGGGCCGCTGGACCTGTTCCCTGTCCTGGAGCCATACTGCACGGTCTTAACTAAACCCAGACCAGCATGCTCTGATTAATAATTTGACATTTAGCTGATGCTTTTTGTCCAAAGCAACTTACACCCTGTCCCAACCAGGCAGTGATGCTTTGGACAATGTTCTGCTGGGAAACCTTGGGTCCTCCATCCATGTGGATGTTACTTTGACACGTCCCACCTACCTCAGCATTGTTGAGACCATGTCCAGCCTTTCATGGAAACGGTATTCCCTGGTGGATGTGGCTCTTTCAGCAGATAATGCTCCTGACACAAAGCACAAATGCTTCAGGAATGGTTTGAGGAGCACAACAACGAGTTTGAGGTGCTGCCCTGGCCTCCAAATTCCCCAGATCTCAATCCAATCGAGCATCTGTGGGATGTGCTGAACAAACAAGTCCGATCCATGGAGGGCCCACCTCGCAACTTACAGGACTTAAAGGATCTGCTGCTAACATATTGGTGCCAGATACCACAGCACACCTTCAGGGGTCTAGTGGAGTCCATGCCTCGACGGGTCAGGGCATGGGACCAACACAATATTAGGTCATAATGTTATGCCTTACGCGTGCTGTGTTGGGGAGTCCAGATTGTCAGTTTTCACTTCCTGGATACTTTAAATATCTCACACTCTAAAAAATGCTGGGTTAAAAACAACCCAAGATGGGTTGAAAATGGACTAATCCAGCGATTGGGTTGTTTTAAGCGTTTTAAGCAAACATTTAACCCAACTGCTGGGTTAAAACGACCCATTCGCTGGGTTAAAACGACCCATCTGCTGGGTTTAAACGACCCATCTGCTGGGTTAAAACGACCCATCTGCTGGGTTAAAATGACCCATCTGCTGGGTTAAAACGACCCATTCGCTGGGTTAAAACAACCCAACTGCTGGGTTAAAACGACCCATTCGCTGGGTTAAAACGACCCATTCGCTGGGTTAAAACAACCCAACTGCTGGGTTAAAACGACCCATTCGCTGGGTTAAAACGACCCATCTGCTGGGTTAAAACGACCCATCTGCTGGGTTAAAACGACCCAACTGCTGGGTTAAAACAACCCAACTACTGGGTTAAAACGACCCATTCGCTGGGTTAAAACGACCCATCCGCTGGGTTAAAACAACCCAACTGCTGGGTTAAAACGACCCATTCGCTGGGTTAAAACAACCCAACTGCTGGGTTAAAACGACCCATTCGCTGGGTTAAAACGACCCAACTGCTGGGTTAAAACGACCCATTCGCTGGGTTAAAACAACCCAACTGCTGGGTTAAAACGACCCATTCGCTGGGTTAAAACGACCCAACTGCTGGGTTAAAACGACCCATTCGCTGGGTTAAAACGACCCAACTTCTGGGTTAAAACGACCCATTCGCTGGGTTAAAACAACCCAACTGCTGGGTTAAAACGACCCATTCGCTGGGTTAAAACAACCCAACTGCTGGGTTAAAACGACCCATTCGCTGGGTTAAAACGACCCATTCGCTGGGTTAAAACAACCCAACTGCTGGGTTAAAACGACCCATTCGCTGGGTTAAAACGACCCATCTGCTGGGTTAAAACGACCCATCTGCTGGGTTAAAACGACCCAACTGCTGGGTTAAAACAACCCAACTACTGGGTTAAAACGACCCATTCGCTGGGTTAAAACGACCCATCCGCTGGGTTAAAACAACCCAACTGCTGGGTTAAAACGACCCATTCGCTGGGTTAAAACAACCCAACTGCTGGGTTAAAACGACCCATTCGCTGGGTTAAAACGACCCAACTGCTGGGTTAAAACGACCCATTCGCTGGGTTAAAACAACCCAACTGCTGGGTTAAAACGACCCATTCGCTGGGTTAAAACGACCCAACTGCTGGGTTAAAACGACCCATTTGCTGGGTTAAAACGACCCAACTTCTGGGTTAAAACGACCCATTCGCTGGGTTAAAACAACCCAACTGCTGGGTTAAAACGACCCATTCGCTGGGTTAAAACAACCCAACTGCTGGGTTAAAACGACCCATTCGCTGGGTTAAAACGACCCATTCGCTGGGTTAAAACAACCCAACTGCTGGGTTAAAACGACCCATTCGCTGGGTTAAAATGACCCATCTGCTGGGTTAAAACGACCCATCTGCTGGGTTAAAATGACCCAACTGCTGGGTTAAAACAACCCAACTACTGGGTTAAAACGACCCATTCGCTGGGTTAAAACGACCCATCCGCTGGGTTAAAACAACCCAACTGCTGGGTAAAAACGACCCATTCGCTGGGTTAAAACAACCCAACTGCTGGGTAAAAACGACCCATTCGCTGGATTAAAACGACCCATCTGCTGGGTTAAAACGACCCAACTGCTGGGTTAAAACGACCCATTCGCTGGGTTAAAACAACCCAACTGCTGGGTTAAAATGACCCATTCGCTGGGTTAAAACGACCCAACTGCTGGGTTAAAACGACCCATTCACTGGGTTAAAACGACCCAACTTCTGGGTTAAAACGACCCATTCGCTGGGTTAAAACAACCCAACTGCTGGGTTAAAACGACCCATTCGCTGGGTTAAAACAACCCAACTGCTGGGTTAAAACGACCCATTCGCTGGGTTAAAACAACCCAACTGCTGGGTTAAAACGACCCATTCACTGGGTTAAAACGACCCATTCGCTGGGTTAAAACGACCCAACTTCTGGGTTAAAACGACCCATTCGCTGGGTTAAAACGACCCAACTTCTGGGTTAAAACGACCCATTCGCTGGGTTAAAACGACCCATTCGCTGGGTTAAAACAACCCAATTGCTGGGTTAAAACAACCCAACTGCTGGGTTTAAATGACCCATTCGCTGGGTTAAAACGACCCAACTGCTGGGTTAGTCCATTTTCAACCCAACTTGGGTTGTTTTAACCCAGCATTTTTTAGAGTGCAGCTATAGAGCTGGAATAGAAGCCCTGACTGTGCGATCCAGAGAAAAGAGTAAATCCGATGTAAATCAGATATCCGGCGTGGTTGAGCTGGAACGGCCAACAAAAGCATGAAACTCTTCTTCTGTATCTCGTCTCTGTCGTGCACTGTCTGCATTAGCATTCCTTTGAAGCCTGAATCCAGTGCAGATCCTCATCTTCCTCAGCGTCTTTATCTGTCTCTCCTGATCTCGTGTTTGAACTCGTCTTTAGCTCGGCGTATCGCTGATGAAGGGTGCCTGCATGATCCGGGAGACTCTCTGCTCCAGGTGTATTCTGAAAGCCAACATGAGACCAAACGTTACCGATCTCTCTTTCTTCATTCACATTAGCGGTCTGACTGTGAAGGATTCAGTGCGTGTCATGCCAGAGATAAACTTCATGTTGACCAGGTGTCTCTGAGTGTCTGTGGTTGATTGAATGAAACTGACCTCAGATCATGTGTTTGAGCTGTTGCACAAAAAACTAAATAGCTTTTCCCTCTTTTGTTCCTATATATGTTTTCTTTCTCTTGATCTTGTCTTTGATCGGGTGTTGGTGCATTACTCTTGAGGGACAGACCTGATTCTGCGCTCTCTCGCCCTTTACCGCACTTTCATTTCGCCAGAGTCATACTGACGGTGAACACAACGATGACTCATGGATGCTTACTGGCACCGGAGACTGGAGTTGCATGTGTATGTGTGTGAATTTCATTTGATTTAATTTAATTTTATTTTATTTAATTTCATTTGATTTAATTTAATTTAATTTAATTTTATTTTATTTTATTTTATTTTATTTTATTTTATTTTATTTATTTATTTATTTATTTATTTATTTATTTATTTATTTATTTATTTATTTATTTATTTATTTATTTATTTATTTATTTATTTATTTATTTATTTATTTATTTATTTATTTATTTAGTATCATCCATATTAAATAGTAAAATAAATATCTGTAAGATATTTAAAAAAAACATACCCACATTCACAATGCAATTTTTATGACACGTTTATTTTTATTCATTTTATTCATTGATTTATTTATTTGTTTATTTATTTTTATTATTTATTTATGTTATGATATGTTATGTTATGTTGTTATGTTATATGTTATATGTTATATGTTATATTTTATGTTATATGTTATATGTTATGTTATGTTATGTTATATGTTATGTTATGTTATGTTATATGTTATGTCATATGTTATATGTTATATGTTATATTTTATGTTATGTTATGTTATGTTATGTTATGTTATGTTATATGTTATGTTATGTTATATGTTATGTTATGTTATAAGTTATATGTTATATGTTATGTTATTTTATGTTATGTTATATGTTATATGTTATATGTTATGTTATTTTATGTTATGTTATGTTATATGTTATGTTATGTTATATGTTATATGTTATGTTATGTTATATGTTATATGTTATATGTTATGTTATTTTATGTTATGTTATGTTATATGTTATATTTTATATTTTATGTTATGTTATGTTATGTTATGTTATATGTTATGTTATGTGTTATGTTATGTTATATGTTATGTTATGTTATGTTATGTTATATGTTATATTTTATATTTTATGTTATGTTATGTTATGTTATGTTATATGTTATGTTATGTGTTATGTTATGTTATATGTTATGTTATGTTATGTTATATGTTATGTTATGTTATGTTATGTTATGTTATGTTATGTTATGTTATGTTATGTTATGTTATGTTATGTTATATGTTATATGTTATACGTTATATGTTATATGTTATATGTTATATGTTATGTTATATGTTATATGTTATGTTATGTTATGTTATATGTTATGTTATGTTATGTTATATGTTATGTCATATGTTATATGTTATATGTTATATTTTATGTTATGTTATGTTATGTTATGTTATGTTATGTTATATGTTATGTTATGTTATATGTTATGTTATGTTATAAGTTATATGTTATATGTTATGTTATTTTATGTTATGTTATATGTTATATGTTATATGTTATGTTATTTTATGTTATGTTATGTTATATGTTATGTTATGTTATATGTTATATGTTATGTTATGTTATATGTTATATGTTATATGTTATGTTATTTTATGTTATGTTATGTTATATGTTATATTTTATATTTTATGTTATGTCATGTTATGTTATGTTATATGTTATGTTATGTGTTATGTTATGTTATATGTTATGTTATGTTATGTTATGTTATATGTTATATTTTATATTTTATGTTATGTTATGTTATGTTATGTTATGTTATATGTTATGTTATGTGTTATGTTATGTTATATGTTATGTTATGTTATGTTATATGTTATGTTATGTTATGTTATGTTATGTTATGTTATGTTATGTTATGTTATGTTATGTTATATGTTATATGTTATACGTTATATGTTATATGTTATATGTTATATGTTATGTTATGTTATATGTTATGTTATATGTTATATGTTATATGTTATATGTTATGTTATATGTTATGTTATTTTATGTTATGTTATGTTATGTTATGTTATGTTATGTTATGTGTTATGTTATGTTATGTTATGTTATTTTATGTTATGTTATATGTTATATGTTATATGTTATATGTTATATGTTATATGTTATATGTTATATGTTATATGTTATGTTATTTTATGTTATTTTATTTATTAAACATTTTTATTATTATTTTATTTATATTGTTATGTTATGTTATGTTATGTTATGTTATTTTATTTTATTTATTAAACATTTTTATTATTATTTTATTTATTATTTATTTTATTTTAGACCCCAAAAATATTTTACGATTAATACCAATACCAAAAATATTTTACTAGTTTTAACAATCTTAGGAAGTCTTATTCAAGAAAATGAATAAAATAAAATAAATTAAAAAACAATAAATATACAATAAATGTTTTTAAAATAAATAATTTCCTTTAAAGCATTTGATAAAAGATTGTGTTTATATATATTATTTTATTATTTTATTTTGGATTAATTTACACATGAAAATATGATAGTTAAATAATCTTTGTAAGGTGATTTTAATCATTTGAATTAACCCACATTAACAATGTATGTCATTTCTATAATAAGACATGTTCATATGTATTACGTTTTTATTTAAATTAATTTTATCTTAAAAATGCTGTCTTCTTTTTTCATTTTACTACTTGTACCAATCTTAGAATAGGTAAATTAATAAATATTTAAAAGTTATGGACTTTTTCTATTGTTTATTCTAGTTATGCTTAGCTTTAGAATATTTTGTTGGGAAGAAATTTATGTTTTTGAGTGCAATATCTATAGAATAACTTTTAGAAATATTTTCTTTTAAAAAAAGAAATGTAATTTCTGATGTAACAAACAATCATTCCATTTGATAAAAGAATGACAAATATTTTGGTTTCATATTAGTCACGTAAATACAGTCTGGTGTCCTGTCACTTGACATATGGTGGGTTGTGTCCTACTGGTGTACTGTCCCAAAGCTGTATTCATTGGATCGAAAATACAGTAAAAACTGTAATATTGTGAAATATTATTAGGACTGTAAAGTGTAATTTATTCCTGTGAGGAACTCTCATCATTACTCCAGTCTTCAGTGTCACATGACCCTTCACAAATCATTCTAATATGATGATTTGACACTGACACTTTTGATCAATTTAAAGCATAAAGTTGATAAAAAACTATTCATTTCTTTACAAAATCTTACCGACCATTTGAATGGTAGTGAACATACCTCATATGTTTATGAACACTATATATCTGCCTTTATGTATAACCTTCCCCTCTCTGCTCTGGTGTCCATTTATCAGCATGTGTATCTCTCTGTTTGTGTTTCAGTAAGTGACAGCTGCTTTCGCAACCTCGCTGAGGACCGCAGCGGGATCAACCTCAAAGATCTTGTGCACGACCCTTCCTTGTGAGTGACCACCACAAAATACACACACACACACACACACACACACGCACACGTTTTTACTTAATACATGCCCTTGATGCTTTTCGAGTGATTTAAATCTTGTGATTGTAATATTTGTAGTACTGTAACGTGCTGAATGACTTCAGTGTCCTGTCAGCTTCACTGCTCGTGTAACGAGACGTTCATGTCATGCTAATGTTCGTCAGGAGTTCATCGGCCTGCAGTTTTACATGCAGAACATGTGGTTGCATTGAACCCTTGATGGATTTTAATGTCAGAACGACTCACTGTCAATGTCACACTGCGCTGTAATGAAGTGTCATTGTACATGAATGAAATGTGCGTGATGCATCCGAACACACATGGATTTGATTATACTTTAAATTAAAAATTGCAAGCTTCCGATCGTCTACTTTATTTAAAGGTCCCGTTCTTCGTGATCCCACTGTTCAAACTTTAGTTAGTGTGTAATGTTGCTGTTAGAGCATAAATAATACCTGTAAAATTATAAAGCTCAAAGTTCAATGCCAAGCGAGATATTTTATTTAACAGAAGTTCCCTTTCAAAGCCTACAGCGAACGGCCGGCTTGGACTACATCCTGGTACTTCCTTCATAAATGACGTCAGTAGAACAGTAGAACAGACTAACCTCCGCCCACAAGAATACGCGAAAAAAGGGGGCGTGGTCTTGTTGCTGTCCCACGTGGAGAAGAGGACGTGTCGCGTGGAGAAAAGGAAGTGTTGCGTTTGAGTGTGTTTGTCGCCATGTCGTCGAGACGCTGTTATTTTCATCCCGGAGTCAAATCACCTTTGTTTGGCTTTCCCAGGGACGCTGTAGAGATCATTGAGCGCATACATCTCCCGTTAAGAGGCGTGACCTTTCCACGTTCGCTAAGCTGCTGTCAAATCACAACACGGGAACCGCTGGCACAATCAGAACTCGTTACGTATTTCTGAAGGAGGGACTTCATAAAATAAAGGAAGTCATCAGCCGTTTTTAGGACAGTGAAAACAGCGGTGTACAGATGAGTAAATTGTGTTAAAAATACTGTTTTTTTTACACACGAAACATGAACACATGTTATATTGCACACTGTAAACACAATCAAAGCTTCAAAAAACACGAAAAACGGGACCTTTAAAGGTACACTATGTAACTTTTAGCCCTCTAGCATTAAAAAAAAAACTGCATGTATTTTGCGGAAGAACATTGTTTTGGCTGTGCTTCGGCTCTGCGGATGATAACAGAGCTGCCAACTCTCACGCATTGGCCGTGAGACGCACGCATTTGATTGGTTTCACACGCTCACACGCCACACCCCCGATTTCTCACGCTGAAGTGTCAACCCGGTCAGTCAAATGCCTGAAAGATCAGTTTATCTATAGATCTACATGTTGAGCAACTCGTGATCAAGCTTTCGGTGAGGGGGTTCAAGATAAATGTGCACATAAATACGTGTAGCGCGACCGAAAGCTACCTTCCGTTTTGGGTTTGACGAGAACGAGCCTGTAATGAGCGAAGCGGAGCACTTTGACGCTCAGGGGTGCGGTTCCCGAAAGCGCCGTTAGCCATCTATGGTCGCAAGTTCCGTCGTTATAAACAAGACGGTGTTTCCCGAAACATAGTTCCAACGAACGTCCGCAAACAGCATCGCAAAGTTGAGTGGTTGGAATGACAGCTCTCGACCTGTGGTTAGAAGCAGAGTTTCTTGTTTTCATGACTTAAATGACCACTTTTAAACGAGTCAAGCAATGCGCACTGTTCACGAGAGCAGCTCATGACTGACTCTGTTCGCGCTTCATCACTGCATGTGCTGTGAGTTTAACCTGCATTTTTAGACTAATCATTTAATTTAAGTTGCATGCATTTTGTTCTTGCACTGATGTTAAATTTGTAGCCATTTTGCATTTTGACAGCCAGTTTGAGATACAGGCTACATTTGAGTATTTGCCATTGAAATGACTGGGAAAAGGGTGTCCCAATAACCCTTAATTCATCCCATACTCTTTGAAATCATAATTACATTGCATTATGTTGCTTGAACCCCAAATATTATAACATTCTTCATTAACAATTATTCAGTTATTTGTAACAATGCCATTGTAAAAAAAAATTATAATAAAAATAAAAAAGTGGTTTCAATGTAGCTAGCTATTTTTTGATAGTAACTTGTAGTGTAGCTACTTTTTCAAAAGGGTAGTTTTTACTACAACACTGTTTTTTTTTTTTTTTTAAGATCAGCCACAGCAAAAAAGAGCCACACAACAGACAGGACAGACAGATTTTTTATTTTTCTTCCCTGTAAGAGTATGCTGTAGGTTGATGTATAATCCATTTGTTCTATTTAGACAAAATCATGCCTCTACATAGTGCTTTAAAATTGTGTGTGTGTCTATAGGATATACTGTATATACAAAGCCCCACCAAATCTCACTCCTCAAAACCAAAAGTTTTTTTGCCATAAGTTGATCTCTTCAATAAAACACCTTACTCACCTGTTGAGTAATACAAATATGTCCTCACTTTTACAACATTTCAAAATTCAAGTCTCACTATCTCTGAAAAGCCAAGCCGATGTTGATTCTTGTTTTATTACGAGCTCTTGTCTCGTTCTCTTTTCACCAAGCAGACTCTCCTCTGTTCAGCGTTTGTTTAAAACGGGTGATTCCCCGGAGGTTGGAGATTTAGCGGCTCAATGTCAACCTTTCTCACTAGTTGTGACGGCTAACCTCTGCCACTCCCACACCAGACACACGTCAAAATAGGCGGAGCAACTTTTCTCTATTTATGGTTAGGACGAGACATGCACGGGCGAGTGACTTATGTACGCAATTTCCCGCCAAAACCACCCTTGGTTCCATCAACTTGGTTAGAAAAATTTCAAGAAATAATTATTAGAAATAATAATATTGTCACGATTCTGTTATGTTTGGACTTTTAGTTTGTTTAGCATCAGTCACATGTGTTCCTTTGTTTGAATATCCGACCACTCTTCCGTTACCATGGTTACAGTCATTATTAGTTCCTTGTTATCATCTGTGTGTCTTTAATTAACCTGGCCTCCCTTGAGTATTTAGTTCCTGTGTTTTATTCTAAACATTCATCATCGTCTGTCTTCTACCTACACCACGCTTAACCTTTGTGACAGAGCAACCGACCAAAAGGAAAAGTAAGCATGGACTCACCAGCTTTACGCCTCCTCCCAGAAAACTCCCAGCTCCCAGTTGCTGGGGTGGTTGGGAGGCAATCTGACCAGGTGTGCGAGCCGGCTACATCTTGACGATGGGAGTGTTAGTGGAGCTGGACACTGAGGAGAGGATTCATCAGTCCCTCAGCTCCACCTGGGACCGTCGTCCTTACGGCCTCTCCGGGCTCCCTCATCTTGCCGGCTTCACCTCGATCAGTCGTCACTTTGCCATCGCCATGGACTTCTGGGTCTTTGGCTGTGCCTCATCCCTCCACCCCTATGGCTCTGTCGGGCTCCTCCTTCCCTCCGGCTTCGCCTCTATCCTCACTCGCACCATCGTCGCTGCAGTCCTCCAGCACCCAGGCTCCACCTCGGTTGTTCATCGCGTCACTTGGTCTCTCCAGCGCTGTGGCTCCACCCGGGTCTCCACTTCCTTCAGCTCCATCTCAATCGCTCGTCCCCAGGGTGGCGTTGAGGGCTTCTCTACCATGGCACCTCCCTCCCTCGATTCCACCGTGCGCCTCGGTCCGGGCTACGCTCCGCATCACCACCACCTGGCCACACCTCCCATCATCTCCTCCATGGCTCCTTCCTCCATCGCCTCCTTGATCTGTTCTGCCTGCTCTTACCAGCCTTTCGCCAGCTCCTTTGACCAGCCCTTCATCTGCTCCTCGTCCACCTCCAAAGCCCGCACCTTTTCCTCCCTCATGGTCAAAGTAACTAAAAGTTATTTTAGTGTTTTTTTTAAATTACAAGCAATTTCTGAGTGAAAAATTGGTTCAAAGTGAAGTTTTTTGCAGCTTGCAAATGATGCAGAATTTTCATTCAGAGATTTAGGGCAGGACCATCACAGTTTTATAGAATTGTGAAAAATATGTTATTTTTACTAAAGTATTTTTCTTTTCTGTCCTTGCATTCTTGGTTGCTTGAGCAGAAAACAAAAGTCCTTTAAGGATTTTCTTTAGAGTAATGTACACTGATGAACTGGTGAACATGCACTATAGGACTGTTTCGAATATGTCACCCAAAAATGAGGATTCATATTGTTTTGAACCTGTGTTACTTTCTTCTATGGAAAACAAAAGTAGTTCATAGGATTTGTGCACCATGTTTCATGATGATAACATTGTGCATGGAAATTGAAGTCATTATATATTGAAAATCTTTCTCTCTGTTTGAAGTGCATAACGACAACGTTATGATACTTTTATGTGGCGTTTTTGAATCTTTTAAACAGTTATGCATTATGAACTGCAGTATGGAAAAAGCTGCTCATTTTTAGTGTGAGAAAGAAAGTCATACGTCTTCAGAATGACATGAGGGGTGAGAGTAAATGATCACAGGATATTCATTTTTGGGCAAACTATCCCTTTAAGACAACTGGCATGCTGAAAACACTGTGCTGCACTTGTAATGAATTCAGGAGGAAGTGTTTGGACGAGCTGTCAGGTGAAATAGAAACCCAGGTGGTTTTGGGGAGAGCGAGATGACAGGCAGACGCGGCGGGATGACACAGATGAAGCGGATGTGTGTTAAGTGTGAACGCTGCTGGATAGACGGTTATCAGACGGGGACGGGCTTGTTGTCCTCACACGACTCAGTTGTAACATCCGCTGTCAGTTGTGCTAATTGGAGGCACTAAAAATAGCCAGTGTATAAATCAGATCGTGGCGTGCAGCTCGTCTTACCCTGACCCGGCTTGTTAGAGAGCGTTAAGATGACCTTGGGCATGCTTTGAGAAGATTCAATCCCATCCCTTTAGGGTGAATATCATTTTTCATCTAAAAATCAAACGAAAGAAAAGAGAATTCTGTTTTGCATAATAAAAAAAGAATTTTAAGAATTTTACATTTTTATTCATATTTTTGTTTTTTAATGAAAGGTTCAATTGCTCAGACGGGGTTTGCACTGATCGAATGCGACGCCCCATCCATACTTCAGATGTTTAGTGCAGTGAGTGTGTGAGTGTTCTCAGCTAGCGTCCCAGTGAGGGTCCCATCCATACTTCAGATGTTTAGTGCAGTGTGTGTGTGAGTGTTCTCAGGTAGCGTCCCAGCGAGGGCCCATCCATACTTCAGATGTTTAGTGCAGTGTGTGTGTGAGTGTTCTCAGGTAGCGTCCCAGTGAGGGCCCATCCATACTTCAGATGTTTAGTGCAGTGAGTGTGTGAGTGTTCTCAGGTAGCGTCCCAGTGAGGGCCCATCCATACTTCAGATGTTTAGTGCAGTGTGTGTGTGAGTGTTCTCAGGTAGCGTCCCAGTGAGGGCCCATCCATACTTCAGGTGTTTAGTGCAGTGAGTGTGTGAGTGTTCTCAGGTAGCGTCCCAGTGAGGGCCCATCCATACTTCAGATGTTTAGTGCAGTGAGTGTGTGAGTGTTCTTAGGTAGCGTCCCAGTGAGGGTCCCATCCATACTTCAGGTGTTTAGTGCAGTGAGTGTGTGAGTGTTCTCAGGTAGCGTCCCAGTGAGGGCCCATCCATACTTCAGGTGTTTAGTGCAGTGAGTGTGTGAGTGTTCTCAGGTAGCGTCCCAGCGAGGGTCCCATCCATACTTCAGATGTTTAGTGCAGTGAGTGTGTGAGTGTTCTTAGGTAGCGTCCCAGTGAGGGTCCCATCCATACTTCAGGTGTTTAGTGCAGTGAGTGTGTGAGTGTTCTCAGGTAGCGTCCCAGTGAGGGCCCATCCATACTTCAGGTGTTTAGTGCAGTGAGTGTGTGAGTGTTCTCAGGTAGCGTCCCAGTGAGGGCCCATCCATACTTCAGATGTTTAGTGCAGTGAGTGTGTGAGTGTTCTCAGGTAGCGTCCCAGCGAGGGTCCCATCCATACTTCAGATGTTTAGTGCAGTGAGTGTGTGAGTGTTCTCAGCTAGCGTCCCAGTGAGGGTCCCATCCATACTTCAGATGTTTAGTGCAGTGTGTGTGTGAGTGTTCTCAGCTAGCGTCCCAGTGAGGGTCCCATCCATACTTCAGATGTTTAGTGCAGTGAGTGTGTGAGTGTTCTCAGCTAGCGTCCCAGTGAGGGTCCCATCCATACTTCAGATGTTTAGTGCAGTGTGTGTGTGAGTGTTCTCAGGTAGCGTCCCAGCGAGGGTCCCATCCATACTTCAGATGTTTAGTGCAGTGAGTGTGTGAGTGTTCTCAGCTAGCGTCCCAGTGAGGGTCCCATCCATACTTCAGATGTTTAGTGCAGTGTGTGTGTGAGTGAGTGTTCTCAGGTAGCGTCCCAGCGAGGGTCCCATCCATACTTCAGATGTTTAGTGCAGTGTGTGTGTGTGAGTGTTCTCAGGTAGCGTCCCAGCGAGGGCCCATCCATACTTCAGATGTTTAGTGCAGTGAGTGTGTGAGTGTTCTCAGCTAGCGTCCCAGCGAGGGCCCATCCATACTTCAGATGTTTAGTGCAGTGTGTGTGTGAGTGTTCTCAGGTAGCGTCCCAGTGAGGGTCCCATCCATACTTCAGATGTTTAGTGCAGTGTGTGTGTGAGTGTTCTCAGGTAGCGTCCCAGTGAGGGTCCCATCCATACTTCAGATGTTTAGTGCAGTGAGTGTGTGAGTGTTCTCAGCTAGCGTCCCAGTGAGGGTCCCATCCATACTTCAGATGTTTAGTGCAGTGTGTGTGTGAGTGTTCTCAGGTAGCGTCCCAGCGAGGGTCCCATCCATACTTCAGATGTTTAGTGCAGTGAGTGTGTGAGTGTTCTCAGCTAGCGTCCCAGTGAGGGTCCCATCCATACTTCAGATGTTTAGTGCAGTGAGTGTGTGAGTGTTCTCAGCTAGCGTCCCAGTGAGGGTCCCATCCATACTTCAGATGTTTAGTGCAGTGTGTGTGTGAGTGTTCTCAGGTAGCGTCCCAGCGAGGGTCCCATCCATACTTCAGATGTTTAGTGCAGTGAGTGTGTGAGTGTTCTCAGCTAGCGTCCCAGTGAGGGTCCCATCCATACTTCAGATGTTTAGTGCAGTGTGTGTGTGAGTGTTCTCAGGTAGCGTCCCAGCGAGGGTCCCATCCATACTTCAGATGTTTAGTGCAGTGAGTGTGTGAGTGTTCTCAGGTAGCGTCCCAGTGAGGGTCCCATCCATACTTCAGATGTTTAGTGCAGTGAGTGTGTGAGTGTTCTCAGGTAGCGTCCCAGCGAGGGTCCCATCCATACTTCAGATGTTTAGTGCAGTGTGTGTGTGAGTGTTCTCAGGTAGCGTCCCAGCGAGGGTCCCATCCATACTTCAGATGTTTAGTGCAGTGTGTGTGTGAGTGTTCTCAGGTAGCGTCCCAGCGAGGGCCCATCCATACTTCAGATGTTTAGTGCAGTGAGTGTGTGAGTGTTCTCAGGTAGCGTCCCAGTGAGGGTCCCATCCATACTTCAGATGTTTAGTGCAGTGAGTGTGTGAGTGTTCTCAGGTAGCGTCCCAGCGAGGGTCCCATCCATACTTCAGATGTTTAGTGCAGTGAGTGTGTGAGTGTTCTCAGGTAGCGTCCCAGTGAGGGTCCCATCCATACTTCAGATGTTTAGTGCAGTGTGTGTGTGAGTGTTCTCAGGTAGCGTCCCAGTGAGGGTCCCATCCATACTTCAGATGTTTAGTGCAGTGTGTGTGTGAGTGTTCTCAGGTAGCGTCCCAGTGAGGGTCCCATCCATACTTCAGATGTTTAGTGCAGTGTGTGTGTGAGTGTTCTCAGGTAGCGTCCCAGTGAGGGTCCCATCCATACTTCAGATGTTTAGTGCAGTGAGTGTGTGAGTGTTCTCAGGTAGCGTCCCAGCGAGGGTCCATACGTCCTCCAGCAGAGATTTAAAGTGCGCAGAAAGCCGTCATTCAGCACAAAGGTGCTCCATTATTAATGAAATCACAGCAGCAGATGGCCTCGGTTTTGGGAGCCCATCCAGAAGTGAAGCAGGCCCGTAAAGCTGGGTCACAGATGTGTGCGGCGGGATGCGCTCTCCTCCTCTGGCACACGCTCTGTCTTTCTTTATTCATACCCTGAGGAACGCGGCGAGGCCAGGAGTGATGTTTTTAAGTGTGGCAGGGTGCATATGACAGCAGGGTTCGATTAAACAGTCATAACTCTTCCATTAGACAGAAAAAGACTCGGCCAACCATACTGACAGAGAAAAGTGCAACTGTTAAACTGTGCCAGAAATACCACTGGAATCCTGTCGGCAAGAGACAATGTCAGTCCCTCGAAATGTTTTAGAGCTTTTGTTTTTTTCATTATAGGCACTTTTTCTGGACAGTTCTATAAATGGACTTATTAACATGTATGTTGTTGAAGTCCCGCTGGTCACAATGGCAAGACGCCAGGGTTCGCAATATCATATATTATAAAACAACAGACTTAAAAATCACTCATTTGAAAAAAAAAAAAGTCATGTGTCTGTCATTGATTGGTCTAAAGATATGGGAGCCCTGCTTTTACTGGTTAAGAGCACTCAGAGCTGTTCAGTATCTAGTATGCATGGAATACCCTTTACAAAAATGTGTACAACAAAGTATACTGGGGGAATTTGAAAATGCAGGAATTTTCCAGTCTTCAGCGTCACATGATCCTTCAGAAATCATTCTAAATGCCGTGATTCTTTGATGAATAGAAAGTTCAAAAGAACAGCATTTAATTTGAAACAGAAATCTTTTGTAACATTATAAATGTCTTTACTGTCACTTTTGATCAATGTAATGCATCCGTACTAAATAAAAGAATTCTTTAAATACTTTGATCAGTAGCGTATGTTGCAGAAACAGTATGTTATTCTGAATTCCTCCGCTGTGTGAGATTCTGTATCCCATAATGCAGTGCATTTGACTGTCTTCCACACATTTTAGAATCGCTTTAATTGTTGATAGAATGATAGTGTATAGAGTGCAGTGTGTGTGTGTGTGTGTGTGAGTGTGTGTGTGTGTGTGTGTTTGCAGTGTATAGAGTGCAGAGTGTGTGTGTGTGTGCGTGTGCGTGTGCGTGTGCGTGTGCGAGTGCGAGTGCGAGTGCGTGTGCGTGTGCGTGCGTGCGTGTGTGTGTGTGTTTGCAGTGTATAGAGTCCAGAGAGAGAGAGAGTGTGTGTGTGTGTGTGTGTGTGTGTGTGTGTGTGTGTGTGTGTGTGTGTGTGTGTGTGTGTGTGTGTGTGTGTGCGTGTGCGTGTGCGTGTGCGTGTGCGTGTGCGTGTGCGTGTGCGAGTGCGAGTGCGAGTGCGAGTGCGAGTGCGAGTGCGAGTGCGAGTGCGAGTGCGTGTGCGTGTGCGTGCGTGCGTGTGTGTGTGTGTTTGCAGTGTATAGAGTCCAGAGAGAGAGAGTGTGTGTGTGTGTGTGTGTGTGTGTGTGTGAGCGTGCGTGCGTGCGTGCTTGCGTGTGTGTGTGTGTGTGTGTGTGTGTGTGTGTGTGTGAGTGTGTGTGTTTATATTTGCAGTATATAGAGTGCAGTGTGTGTGTGTGTGTGTGTGTGTGTGTGTGTGTGTGTGTGTATGTGAGCGTGCGTGAGTGCGTGCGTGCGTGCGTGCGTGCGTGCGTGCGTGCGTGTGTGTGTGCATGTGCGATAACCCATTTATTGGCTGCTAAATCTAATAATCCATTATCTATCAGCTTTAATATATTGGATATATATAATTTTCTTAGTGGATCGATCACGGTAACATTAAAACTGAGCATTTATCGGCCGATATGGTGATGATATATATCACGCATTCCTGGTTCACAGTCCTAAAGCGGCTTGAATGACACAAAAGGAGAACGTTTATGCTTCGCCTTCTTTCGCCATGTAGTTCAAATCTGGTGTGCCAAGATGTGTTTATCTCCTTTTTGGAGCTTGAAAAGTTGTAAGAGTAGATGACGACAAGATATGTATGTTCAGGTGAAGTATACTGTACGTTTAGAGAGAGAGAGAGAGAGAGAGAGAGAGAGAGAGAGAGAGAGAGAGAGAGAGAGAGAGAGAGAGAGAGATGCTGAGCTGAACGCACAGGTATTTCACCTCAGGCACGTTCTGTTGTTCATTAAATGAGTTTTCCACACGTTCAGGACAGGCGCTCTCACTGAGCCCAAACCTTGTGTCTACAGTCTAGCATCACAAATGCTCTGGAACACACACACACACACACACACAGAGAGAGAGAGAGAGTCGCTGCCACCAGAGGCTGTAGTCTGAAGTGGTTTCCTTGGAAACAGAAGAAAAGATCCTAAGTTATTTGCTATCAGTATAATGTTATTTATGCAAAGAGTGAAGCCAATAACACTGGAGGGTTTGTGTGTTTGACCTGACAGGTGCGACTGCTGTTCCGCCTGCTGAAGAGCAGGAGTGTCCTACAGGATAAACACACCTTATAGCTCAATGGAAATAAAATGTGTTCGTATTGAAAGAAAAGTTTTCAATGTATTATGTAGATAACAAATAAACAGTAAAAAAAACACCACTTTTGAAGAAAAATGCATATTGTTATGTAGTGTGAAGAAAATAAGGGGTCACTTACTTCTGTCAATTCAATTCAATTTTTACTGAAATGTGTGCTGTGGTGTGACAGACAAAGTCTTGCCATCATGGGCTTCAGTCCAAGCGTCAACCTCCCGCAGTTTCTCTTGAAGCCGATACGATGACTTACAGTTTTTCTCAGTCGCTTTGGTACATTTCTCGATTCAAACTCACAATTTGCAAAACAGTAAGTGCATTTCTCAAAACAATCCGTACAAATAGCAAAACACCATGGATAACCTGCAAAAGCAGTGACGGCGCTACACCGGGGCTAGGGGGGGCTACAGCCCCGTCAGAATTTTGAATAGCCCCGGTTTAGCCCCCCCAAGCAGTTGAGAATCAGATGGACCGTTTTTTGATAAAGAATACAGCGTGCAGGTAGGAAACCCTGTCTCTGATGGGGTCCAAAAGGAGAAAAGAAAGAGGAGTCAGAGAGAGAAATGCCCTTATCGAAGGCCATTAGGCTAAAGACATGGAGCTACACACAGTGCAGTTCTTTAACAGGGTTAAAGAAAACGTATAGCCTATTTAGTTTCATATTTATGTTTAAATAGTAGCCTATATTTTATTTTTTATTTTTTTCTATGTTAAAAAGTGAACAGCTTGAGCAAGATTTCTACATAATAAGACATATCATAAGATGCCCAATATGTCGGGGGACATGGATCAGACATGATTTTTACTTCATTACGTTTTGTTTTACAGAAAGCCTTTCTTTAAAGTGAATTTAGTTTTGTTTAAATTGTATCTTTACTTTAATCAATAAAGAAGCAAACCAACCAAGAACGTCAGGAATGGATTGACGTGCGTAATGGAACCTGCCTGTTTCCGCGGCCTTTAAGACTGACACGATTCCTGTTTTTAATAGCCTACATTTCTTATAGATCATATTTGTTGTGTGTTTTTTTTAATAAGTGCGCAGCACATATTCACATAGGCTATTCATCTAAACGCAATCGCACTGCAAAAAATGTTCTTCTTATTTAGTATTTTTGTCTTGTTTCTAGTCTAAATATCTAAACATTCTTAAATCAAGATGCATTTACTAGACAAGTAAATTTACAAAATATATTTTTTCTTGTTTTCAAAATTTAGTTTTTGCTTAAAACAAGCTAAATGATCTTCCAATGGTCTTTCACCTTTGCATGTAAAAGGTTTTTGTCGTTGTCTTGTGGTCACCTAAATAAAAAATCTATTTTGTTGAATATGCCTATTCTTTGACCATATATCATTTTAAACTACACTTCTGATGAATGTGGTGTGTGCCATAGCTGCTTTTTTTTTTTTTTTTAAAGAAAAGAAAACGACAATTTCTTTATGAAGTAACTCTGACGTCATGAATACTGATTATTTTCTTAGCACCCCCACATATTGGTCTAGCCCCCCCCCCCCCCCCCCACACCACCACCCCCTTCCCCCCCCCCCCCCCCTTAGCACCGGTAGAGAAAAAATTCTGGCGCCGTGCATGTGCAAAAGCCACTCTCTTACTCAAAATCCTTAGTTCATCTCTCAAAAGGAAATATCTATGTCAATGAACATGTCAGTGCCATCAGAATCACAAGTCCTTGTGTCACTGTGTACGGATAACACAGTCAAATTGTTTAGTCATGTTGTCAATATAACAGTTTACTCTGGAGGGATGTTCTGATGGAAACTATGGCTAAAGTTTTGAAGACAATTATTGTCAATTGTAAGTTACATCTTAGTGTATGTGTGAGTGTAACTGAAGAGAATGGAAAAGATTCAAATTGACACTTTTACTGTTTTTACTGTATTTTATTGACAGAACACGTCATTGAGATACAGAAATGAAAAGACAGCACACACACACACACAAAAAACCTAAAGAAGAAATGTGAACATAGGAAAAACTGTACATGCGGTGCTGTTTACCAATTCAGGACAGATTTAGAAAAAAGTCTAATGGAAATATAGAAAGTATAGAAATATGCTTGACATATTATGATAACTTGTTTGCATGTAAAGACTTATGCTATGAGTTTGTGCCTAAATGTTGTGGGGGGTGAGACTATTCAACAGAGACCCAATATAATACATTTTGATCAACATGACATAAGCGACTGATAATGTAGGAAACAGCACATAATCATTAGCATGGACGTACCAAAGCATTTGCAACTTGTTCAAAGAAATGAGAAACTGCTTTTTTGATGTGCACAAGTGACACGATGATGTGAGAATTGAACAGGTAGTTTTGAGAATTTCAATTCTGATCTGAGAAATGTACCAAAGCGACTGAGACAAACTGTAAACTGCAGTTCATGGACTGGCCACTAGAGACAGACTCCAGAAGGAGCAGAATCTCACTGAGCTCATGTTAAAATGCCCAACTTTACAGCAGAAGAACACATGTTTACAGTCTTGGACACATTGTGCTTTTGGTCTAATTTTGCCCTTCATGACGACTGTGAGGGGGTGAACTCATTGGTTTACATTATATAAAGCATTAAAGTTCATAATTAAGGGCGTGGCCACTTTGAGTGACAGGTGGATTGCCGTTTGTCTGCTGTCTGTTAGTCATCTAAGCCTAAGCTCCGCCCACGTCCCGCCTCTTTGCTCTTTTCTGTTATCCGGGAGTGATGCGCTGACAAGATGGCGACGGCCAGCTCGACCCTACTTTACTCTTCAGAATCCTATGGGTGACGCCACGGACACTACGTCCATATTTTTTTGCAGTCTATGGTTCAGTCACATGACCTTGAATGGGGTCCTTCAGCTGATTTAAAGTTAAACTGGAATTGCCGATTTAATATCAGGATATGGTGTCACACCGGAGGACACGCTTTTCACTGACAAAATGTATTTCTACGCTTTTAGAAATATATGGATGAAAAAAAATGATTGTCATTTACTATAATAGATAAATAGGTATTTAATAACATTTGTATGCTTTACTTTTTTAAATTATAAAAGTTGTAATTTAACATGCTTGAGAAAGTCACACCACAGGACCGTTTTGAGATTTGGCTAAAAAAAAATGTAAATTGAAAGAAAAAGCATTTACTGCGTTTTAAATGATGACAGTAATAATTCTATTCATTTGTATCTTGTGTGAAAATGGCACGTCACGTCAGCAGCACAGATACAGATGCACTCTATACTCAGAGTCTCTAAACTTTCTTAGAAATTGACCGCATCAAAGTAAAATATCTCAAGTAATAAAAAAGAAGAAAAAAACGGAAAAAGAATGGAAAAAATATTCACATTTTGTGTGTGTGTGTGTGTGTGTGTGTGTGTGTGTGTGTGTGTGTGTGTGTGTGTGTGTGTGTGTGTGTGTGTGTGTGTGTGTGTGTGTGTGTGTGTGTCTGTGTGTGTGTGTGTGTGTGTGTGCATTTACATTTAATATATATATATTAAAAAAGGTATATTTTTATTTATTCTACATTTTACTTTTTTATTTTTTATTATTTCAGATATATCATTTAAAATAAAGTATAATTTTTTTTTACATTTTTCTATAGAATTCATTTAGATTTTGCAGATGCAAATCTATTCGTATTTTGCAAAGCTTGAAATAGTGCTTTAGATTGATCTGTTCATACTTTTAGAAACTTCATTGTTTTCTGTGATGACATTGTGTAGGTCATTTTACGTGTGTGTGTGTGTGTGTGTGTGTTTGTGTCTGTATGCATGTGTACTTGTGTATATTTGTGGTGTGTGTGTGTTTGTGCGTGCGTGCGTGCGTACATGCGTGCGCACATGTACTTGTGTGTGTTGTGTGTGTGTGTGTGTGTGTGTGT
>CM042256.1:48663869-48733869 GCA_023566225.1 Romanogobio albipinnatus | reverse complement strand
GATGGATGGATGGATGGACGGACAGACGGACAAATAGAGGGGTGGATGGACGGACGGACAAATAGAGGGATAGATGGATGGATGGATGGACAGACTGACAAATAGAGGGATAGATGGATGGATGGACAGACAAATAGAGGGATGGATGGATGGGTGGACGGACGGACGGACAAATAGAGGGATTGATGGATGGATGGATGGACAAATAGAGGGACTGATGGATGGGTGGACGGACGGACGGACAAATAGAGGGATGGATGGATGGATGGATGGATGGACGGACGGACAAATAGAGGGACTGATGGATGGATGGATGGATGGATGGATGGATGGATGGATGGATGGGTGGATGGATGGACGGACAAATAGAGGGATGGATGGATGGATGGATGGATGGATGGATGGATGGATGGATGGATGGGCGGGCGGGCGGGCGGGCGGGCGGACGGACGGACGGACGGACGGACGGACGGACGGACGGACGGACGGATGGACGGATGGATGGATGGATGGATGGATGGATGGATGGATGGACGGACAGACAAATAGTGGGATGGATGGATGGACAGATGGACAAATAGAGGGATGGATGGATGGATGGATGGATGGATGGATGGATGGATGGATGGATGGATGGATGGATGGATGGATGGATGGATGGATGGATGGATGGATGGATGGATGGATGGATGGATGGATGGATGGATGGATGGATGGACGGACGGACGGACAAATAGAGGGATGGATGGATGGACGGATGACAGATAGGCAGACAAATAGATAGATTAACAACATTATTAGCAACACTACACACTACAGAAAGCACAACAGCACCTCTGTAAAGAGATAGAACTTGTCCTTTGTCTTCTAAGTCCTCTGTGTTTCTGTCTGTCCAGGCCACTAAAGAGGTGATCGAGCGGGAAGCTCCAGGGATGTCTCTGGCCATGCTGATGGGCTCTCTGAATGTCACTCCTCTGGGAATGCTCTCCAGGTCTGGCTTCAACACGACCTCCACATTTCATAATTATACTCATCGGGATATTCAGAGAAAAACTGATCCCAGATCAGCCTCTCAATCAACGGCATGGGCTTATTGGCAAAAATACTGTAATATTCTCAAACGTTATTACAATTTAAAATGTGAATATATAGTAAAGTGTAATTTATTCCTGTGATTTTCAGCATCATTACTCCAGTCTTCAGGGTCACATGACCCTTCAAAAATCATTCTAATATGATGATTTGCTCCTCCCAAAAAATTCTGATTATTATCATTAATCGCTGATTAATATTTTAGTAGCAGCTTTTTATGAATACAGTTTTTAAAAAAACACAGCATTTACTGTTACTTATAATCAACTTAATGCATCCTTGCTGAATAAAATATGATTTTTTTTAAGTTTATATATATATGAATGAATAATAATACTTTTTTTCTGGATTGTCTTGAACTGTGTGCACAGACCCGTGTGTGGTATCCGAGGGAAAACTCTCATCATAAATTTGCCGGGCAGTAAAAAAGGTTCACAGGTAAGAATGATTCTTTCATCTCTAAGAGCGTGGTTAATAATATCTAATATCAGTCATATGTCTCAACACTGCTCTAGTTCTTAAAGAAAAGTGTATACTTCACTAGCAAAGTTCATTACGCGTTAGAAAAGGAGATTTTTTAAAAGTTTGCAGTAAATCACCTATAATAGTGGTTTAAAGGTAAACAAGCCCTTGACAAAATGTAAAACTAAAAGAGTAAAAATGTAAAAAGGTACACATTTCTAAACCAACATAAGAAAAAGAGAATATCAGCAAATACTTTTTATATAGAATAGTGTTGTCACGATACCGAAATTATGACTTTGATTCGATACCAGACTAAAATACCTCAATACCGATACTGAATCCATACTATGGCAAAAAACTGTAAAAGTAATTGAATAATATGACTGATATGAATGATATGAACTTACTATTCATTGTTTTATCATTGTTTTGGGGTTAAAAAACCCTAAAAACTCACTTGGCCGGCATGTTCCTGCCCTGCCCTGCTTCACACAGAATATGAGGTCTGGCCCTTTAAGAGCTGCACGGACCAAATTCATTGTAACACCCGATTTCTCACTCAACTCTGTATACGTTCACTAAAGACATATCCGACTGCGTTTACCATAATACTCGCCTGGACGTGCATTTTTACATATTTATTACCATCCAAACCCAATAATCCGCGAAACTGGCGTCGCGATCTGTGTGAAAGGCGTGTGTGTGCGGCTGCGCAAGCACTTTTCTGTTGCTCTCTTTTTCCCGAGCTGCCGTATATATTTGACTGTTCTGCTTCCATTGTTTAGTGAACGGCGGAAGCAGAGCTCACACACACGAGCCTACAGTCCTCACTCCTGCTGTCACACATCGACGCACATTAAGGAATACTGCTCTTATTAGAGTGCTGTCATGGTACTAATTCAATTTCATCTCGCACCCAACTTACCCAGTCGACTAAAAATATTGACGTTGACTAATTAACAGCGTCGACGCAGTCGATTGTATCGACCAATCGCGACAGGCCTACTTCCCTTCCAAAATATTCAGTCTGTTTAAAAATGTGCACGGATAAATCATTTGTAATAAATTCTGTAATATAAAAAAAAAAAAAAAATTTGATTTCATGGTGATTTTCAGATTGTACGTAACATTTATCTCCATGATCAGCAGCGCCTTGGAAATGATAAGCAGGCTGTGCAGCCATAGATATATCGATACACACACAGTAGCGTACCTCAGGGTTTCAGTCAGGGCCTTCACTAACAATCAACACACCCCACGCCGCTGCCATAACAACACACACACACACACACCGATACATACAAAATACAATCATGCACTGTGTGCACTACTGTTCCAAACCCCGCTTTCAAAGTGCTCGTTGGGAAGGTCGCAAGCAACATAAAAGGACACGCGAAACAAAAAGGCAATTAAACTATTTATTGATACCACTGCACTCACGTGTCACCGTTTAGGCAACTGGTGAAATGACTCAAAATCAGCTGACACAAATACTCTGAAAGGGGTGGTAAAGCAGGATTTCACTTTTCTAACTTTAGCTAGTGTGTAATGTTGCTGTTTGAGCATAAACATCTGCAAAGTTACAACGTTCAAAGTTTAAAGCAAAGGGATATATTTGCTTTTAAAGAAATCAATTTCTAAGGACTACAGCAAACGGCCGCTAGGGACTACAGACATTCCTCCAGGGTCTCTGACATCACCAGCCCCAATATTTACATAAACCCCTCCTCCGAGAATATTAAATAAGGGGGGCGAGGCCATTTTGTATCGCCGTGGGGAAGAGTTGTTGTGGTATAGTTAGTAGGCTGGAGTGTTGTTGCCGCAATGCCAACGAAACGCTGTTATTTTCATCCGGATTGCAGGTCCACTTTGTTCAGCCTTCCTAGGGATGGGGGTGCGTTGCAGTGCGTTTAACACACAACATGTTATATGCATGTGTGTATGAGACCGAGGGGAACAGGTCGCATTTGCAGCAGATATATGCTGCCCATCATAAATCAAAGCATGAGACAGACAGGGGTCGGAGGAGAAGACCGGAAAATGTGACATAACGGACAATATTCGTCTGTATTTGCAATACACGAGCCGCGGTTCAGCTGCGCGAGACAAACACTGCCAGTGTGAGACGGGCGCGCGCACTATAGATCCGCAGTCTTTACTCTTGAGGACTGAACAGGTTCTGCTCGATCATCTTCACTAAAATTGTCTGGGTCTGATTCGGGCTCAAACTGGTATGGTTTTATTGACGCCATTGTTTCTAATACTACCCAAAGCACAGTCTACCGGTAAAGGTTAGGGGCGTGACGTTTCCAACAAACGTGCACTAGGCGGTTAGCGAATCACAACACACTGGGCCAGCTAACCAATCTGAGCCCATTGCGTATTTTTGAGGGACTGGCTTCATACAACCCGGAAACCATCAGACCGTTTTTACAAGGAGGGACAGAGCAGTGCAGAATAAAGGTCAAATATAAAACGAAGCATGAACACATGTTACAGTGCACCCCACAAACACAATCAAGCCTTCGAAAGAATGTGTTTTAACACCCCTTTAAACAAACAAACAAAAACACAGACCAACAAGAATATCAAAAGAAACATGGAAAAAAACAGCTTGTCAGCTAACGTTACCGGCTTGACATCGGAATTCACACGAAGCCCGCAGCCCGTCGTCCGCAGCGGCCATAGCTCATTTCAACATAGATCGCTCACAACCCGCGAAAAGTTCAGACGGCTGATGACATCAGCGGGGGGTAGCGCCGACACATCGCTGGGCCTCTGGGGCGTTCTATCACTACACATCAAAATCTGATTGGCTGATGACCCACGTCAGTCAAAGTTATGATCCAATGGAAAATGGCAGCTTCAGCGGAAGGCTAGCTATTCTACTAATGCTGGTCCATGGAGCTGTGATGCTTTTAGATGATGACATATGTAAAATACAGCTCAGCCTCACAAACAATAACCACATTCTTTAAGGAAATATAATTGTAACGTACTGAAATAGACAGTAATTGCATTTAGACATGTTCAGACACACATTCATTTAATTATAAAAAATCTATATATTTTTGATTTTGACTGGGCCAGCAGAGAAGGCCCTGATGGCCCTGTCAGCCCACCACTGGATACACATACACTCTAAAAAAAAAAGGTTCTATATGGCACCAAAAATGGTTCTTGGCTCGTAATCATAGGGGAACCTTTTTTAGTGCTATATAGCACCAATTTTGGTGCTTCAGTGGTTCTGAAGAACCTCTGAAGAACCACTGAAGCACCAAAAGTGGTTCCCCTGGTTCCCATGGTTGCCATATAGAACCTTTTTTTTTTTTTGAGTGTATGTAAAAATAGCAGAATTTTCTTTGCAATAAGTGTAAATATAATAGTTAGATGCTATTTGCACCTCAGTATTATAAAACAGAATGCAATAATAACACATAGGACCTTTATCGTTTGAATTTGGTGATAAAATGAACTGAATACTTAATATGTTCGTGTGGGAACTCAGATTGAAGTGTGTTCCACGCTTAAAACAAGCCGACTGTTAACTGTTAAAGATTGCATTCGGAAACCGTACACGCGTGCACCGCACCGAAAGACCTGTACCGAAACGGTTCGGTACGAATAGTGTACCATTAAGGCCAAATTATACTTCTGCGTCGAGTGTACGCCGTAGCTACGCCGTAGGCTGTGTGATGCGCGCGTACTCTACGCCGTACCCTGATGTGCACCTCTCCAAAAATGTAACAACGTGTCAATTCTACGCGGACCGCAAGCGCTGTGATTGGTCTGCCAGAACCCCTCCCTCAGTAGCCTGACGTCATCATACTCAATTCTAGTCAGAATATGAGTCTGATACTGCTCCGTTGGGCTGTGATTATGGGGTGTGTTTAAACCGAACCAGGAAAGACCTCAATTGGATAGACCTACAACCAATCAGAGCAACGGAGCAACGCATAACGTTAGTTGTCAAATGTCAACAGAACTCAACTGCACTGTTGCCAAGTCCGCAGGTTGAAGCGACCCCAATTATGTGATATACAGACACAGGAATGCGAAATTTAGCAGGCAGTCCAGCCAAAATAACACATTTTACCCCCCAAATGCCATTTTTCCCGGAGAACCCCCCCCCCCACCCGGAAAGCTATTGGGCTTGTTTTTAGCTAGTTTTGAGTAGCAGTTGGGCGAGTTTTGCTGTAAAAACTTGGCAACCCTGTCTGTGCGCGCTGGAATAAGTCACGTTAGAAGAAGAAGATGAGTGTAAACGATCTTTGCCGATGTTGTAAAAAAGAATTTAAGGATACACAGAGAACTTACCAACACCATCATCATTTCTGAGAGAAATAGTAAAGGTGAACGCATATACGAACAAGTTCTCCGTTTAGGATTAGAACAAACTCAACCCAAGCGCCTTTGATGACGTGGATGATTACGTTACTGTTTATCATCTGTCCATCATCGTCTAAAGCCCGCCCTGACAATTTCATTGGTCCGAACAGTTTCTGTTCGGGCATAATTACTTCTCTATGGATCAAGTCCAGACCGAACTGCCCGGGCAAAAAAAATTGTGGGCGGGGCTAAGTTCGTCTGGCATCCAGGCTACTCCCTCAGGTCAATAAAAAAAAGGAGTCAATAGAAAATAGGAGTGTGTGTGTCCAGAAATGGGATGATAGTTTCATCCTTATATCTGCTATATAACACAATATTTTGTAGTCCAGAGATTGTTTATGTTAGTGAATAAATACATAAATCCGCTGTGTATAGTTTATTTATTTTCTCATTAAAACCAAAGATGTTAATCAGTGATTGTATATCAAGAACAGGGATCAACTAAATGAATAGTCTCTGCAACAGCAAGCGATTGAAGCGCTCGTCCACGGGCCACCGATACTGAAAACAGCGCCACGAGCACTCTGCGTGATTTCAAAAACGCATTCCAGTGGCAGATCGCCTCTTATGTAACTCTACTAATCAACTAGAGATGCTTAATTTGTATTACATACAACAACTCAAGCTGCAAGAAAAGCCACTATCTGACGGCTGCTGATCTCCGACAATGTAAACACTGAACAAGCTGCTTCTTCTTCGGCTTTTGCCTTGATACTGTGGGTTACCATCAACATGCCCGTGGACACTGCCTCCTAGCGGTCTGCATGTGGAATTGCACATTGACGCAGACAACAACGCAGAAGTATAAATGAAAACCAAACCAACGCGTAACTTGCGCCGTAGAGAATACGGCGTAGGTCGGACGCAGAAGTATAAATTGGCCTTTACACCCCTATTAAATAACCATTAGGCACTTTAATTCCACTTTTCACATAGTTTCTTCATATTTATTGAAAATAAATGCCTTTCCAATATGCGATGGGAAAAGGGAGAAGAACGAGTTTGGCAAAAGGCGGATTCGAACTCAGGTCAGCACTCCTCACTCCCTACATCACTGCTGCTAATAGGTCACAGGCGGTTTTTGTACTTTTGTCTAGCCCAATCAGATGTCAGTGGGCGGAGTTAGTGTAAATAGCCTCTGCCAACAAGGCGGGCTATTTGTACTTAGTGTAAATAGACACTGTTTATTTGTCTTTGCGTGTGTGTCCTGCAGGAATGCTTCCAGTTCATCCTGCCCGCTCTCCCGCACGCCATCGACCTGCTCCGAGAAGCCGTGGTCAAAGTGAAGGAGGTGCCCAATGAGCTGGAGGACCTGCCCTCGCCTCCGCCGCCTCTGTCCCCGCTGCCCACCAACAGCCCGCACCGCCAGACGGAGGACAAGGGGGTGCAGTGTGAGGAAGAGGAGGAGGAGAAGAAGGACAGCGGCGTGGCCTCCACAGAGGACAGCTCCTCCTCGCACATCACCGCCGCCTCCATTGCTGCCAAGGTAATCCTGTGCATATAATGCAGTCTTCCATTAGTTAGTTACGCTATGCAAATCTCTTTCTCACATGACTCTGTTGGACATTTGCAGGTGTTCCATTTTCATTCCCATCATGCCATTGTGTCATCATCTTCATGTGTGCTGCAGCGTCCTCTGGTGTGAGTGAATGTCGTACATCATCTTCATATCATTTGTGTGATTGTTGTGCACCTCGTTTGTCATGTGATTCATAGGCTGACGGACAGATAACTCTAATCATGCTTCAGGCTGCGTCCCAATTGGCATTCTTACACTATCCTTGTGAAAAAGCAAAAAAAAAGTACTTATTACAGAAATAATATACTTAAAGGTGCAGTGTGTGAATTTTAGCGGCATCTAGTGGTGAGGTTGTGAATTGCAACCGCTCACCCCTCCCTTTCGAAGCACACAGAGAAGCTGCGGTGGCCGTCTCGGAGACTCACAATATAACTGTCTTTTTAGTTTCTAGTCAACTAACGTTAGAACCGGTAGGTGTGGCTTGGGAGTGGCCTCGTAAGGAAGCGAAGCAAGTGCATTCTGGGAGTTGTTGTCTTTCATCCACATGAGCCAAAAACGCATTTTCTGGCTTTTCTCAGTCTAGAAGGCACCAAATTCAAAAATTATTTCACATTTCTACTACAAAAATGACCCAGTTTAAATACACGTTCATCTTTCCAGCGGTGAAGTACCCCTGTAATACTTTTAGGTTCAGACATATTGGGCCCTATTTTAACGATCTGAAACGCAAGTGTCAAAGCGCAAAGCGCAAGTAACTTTGTGGGCGGGTCTCGGCGCTGTTGCTATTTTCCCGGCGGGATAAATGGCTCTTGCGCCCGGCGCAAATCTAAAATGGGTTGGTCTGAAGTAGCTTCATTATTCATAGGTGTGGTTTGGGCGTAACGTGAATAAACCAATCAGAGCGTCATCCAACATTCCCTTTAAAAGCAGATGCGCAAGTTCCATTATGGATTGCTATTATTATGGCGTATTTACCAGGCGCACGCCAGGAGCGGTTCACAGCCGAGGAGACTGATGTTCTTGTAAGAGCAGTGAAAGACAGAGAAGTTGTGTTGTATGGGGATGGGAGAAACCCACCCAAAATAGCGTCGGTTAAATAAATAATTAGCCTGAATCATTTGTAAGCTAGATTTATGCCTATTTTTTCACATCTTCGTGGCACACCACAATGATTTCCGTCATCTCATGTGTTAATATTTTTTTAGTGTAACAATTTATGATTTGCAAAAATAACTGTTGCATCTGTGTAGATTACATGAGCAAAGTGTATGCGCGTTGTGCACGCTATGGTCAAGCATGCGCCCTTAAAATAGCATAATGAACAACGCGCAACGCGCCACTGACTTTAGACTAGGTTTTTTCTGGCCAGTGGCGCAATTGTTTAATGGAACAGCAAAATAGCACCAGGGATTGTTTGCGCCGGAACGCGCCTCCTTTTTTGCGCTGAACCGCCCAGGGAGCGCAAGTTCATTCACTAGTTTAGCGACGTGCTTCTGTGGAGGGAAAAGCGCGCTTTGCGCGGGTGCAAAATAGGAATGACACATGCGTCGGTGTACAAAGTCAATTGCGCTGGGTGCAAGATAGGGCCCATTGTCAGATTCAGTTTCACATTCCACACAATTTTCTACTTAAAACTCAAAAAGCTGGTCACAACCTCCTCTTCTTCCATGTAGCAATGGGTTTTGGCTGATATAAGGCCTAAAAACATCAAACATGCTTCAAAATCCACTGAAATACTGTGTCATCTATGCACTTTTGGCACTTTTTTCCGTGTATGGAATGCACTAATATACTAATTATCATGCAAATTGGGTTATCATTCATATGTGATTAGAAACATGTCCAGGTTCTGTTTCACCACAAGTTTAATAAATATTTTCAAATGCAAATTTCGATTTTTTTTTTTCCATTTGCATAGTGCACAGAGTAAGTGAACAAATGTTTAGATGTGTGCGATTATAATAAACATCCTTCTCCGTGTCTTAGATCCCCGACTCCATCATCTCACGGGGCGTCCAGGTCCTTCCCCGTGACACGGCGTCTTTGAGCACCACGCCGTCCGAGTCGCCGCGAGCCCAAGCTACCTCTCGCCTCTCCACTGCTTCCTGTCCCACCCCCAAGGTGAGAGCGCATCACTTCCTGTTTCCTGTCCCCGCACTGTTCGCTTCCTGTCTGCCTCCCCACCTCGCTCACCCTGCTGCCGAACTCCACGCTCACCCCACCCCAACACTACTCACATGCTCCGAGCTGTCCGAGTCCCATCTGTGTGTGGATTTCAAAGGTTTCTGTTTCATATTTAGGATAGCGGAAAAATATACGGAAGCTTGTTTCTGCCATGAACTAAAAAATAACGGTATAATTGGTATAATTTATCTCAGAAGTCAGACTTTTTTCTCGCAGTTGTCAAGAGTTGAGTGCAACAGTCAGGTTCTGGAAGTAAAAAACTACATTACCCATGATGCTCTACAGTAAATTCCCCCAATCAGAGAGTTGCCACAAGCAAAACGTGCCAAACTAGCTTGTTAGCTCCGCCCACTGCAATGAAGCACTGCGAATGACATAATAAAGTCGCTCTGAAAATACTGAAATGTTTGTGTATATATGCATATTTGCTATAGACTTAAAATATATTGTTTTATATATATAATCAACATTTGTAAATGAGTAGTTTTATATGTCTTTATCGTTTTGAATGTGTTTATTCTGTTCGTAGTGCTTCATGTTATTGTTAAGTACACAAGTTTTTTTGCATCAAATCAAAGTGTGTAATGTTATGATTATGATAGCTGGTTGGCTTTCTTCATGGCTTACAACACTTTAGCAAAGACTAAATTGTAAGATATACATTTGTAATTGCATGGAAAAATATGCAATTACCTTTTTTGTAATATACAAAAAATATATTTTCTGTAATATATATTCCATAAAGTTGCAGAATGCATAATGCTGCTCTTTTCCAAACTTCGATGTGAACCGGAGATATCAATATGATAATCATAAAAGTAGCTCATACGACTTGTATGCTTTTTTCCAAGTCTTACAATAGCTTTGTGCGAGGCACAGACCGCAAGTGAAGTTACAATTATTGGAAAATCCTCTTGAATGTACTACTTTTAACATACTTTTATGTTTTGGTTTGTTGTCGTAAAGGTTTGTTGTCCTTTTTGGTTAATTATTTCTTTAAATCTGTGATATAAGCCCTAAAAATACTGTCTCATCCATGCAATTTTGGCATACTTTTTTCAAACTTTTTAATATTACTCATATACTTAAATATATAATTACACTGTAACAATGACACCTTAAAATAAAGTATAACCCACTTTATTTTGCATTGTCACTGTTACATATGTTACATGTAGTTACTATAGTAATAACCAGGGCTTGACATTAACTTTTTGCTCACCAGCCACTGTGGCTAGTGGTTTTTCAAAGTCACTAGCCACAATTTTGACATCGATGATAAAATGGGGGAAAACTGCCATATTGATATTTTTATCTCATTATCTGCTGTCACTTTAAGAGCTGACGCACGGATCCATTATACTGTTACACATGCGTTTTCTTTCTCAGCTGTTTACATTCACTTAAAACAGAACTGACTGTGTTTACATGAATACTCACCAGGTCCGGCATTTTGACGTCATTTGACTGTTTATTTGACTGTTTAAGTGCAATAAGTAGCAGCGAAAAACAACTCAATTTAGTGATGAGAGGCGGCTTTATGTGCACAAAATCTGCGGGAGTAAAATTATGTGTAATACATGCAATCCTACGCCAAAATTCAAGCCCTGTATCAGCAAAAATATTCATCCGGAGCAAATAAAACAAGCTAGTGAGTGGAGGCGGGTTTGTGTGTCACTCACTTGAATGGACTAAAATGGACTAACCCAGCATTTGGGTTGTTTTAACCCAGCGGTTGGGTTAAATGTTTGCTTAAAACAAACCTATTGCTGGGTTAGTCCATTTTCAACCCAACTTGGGTTATTTTTAACCCGGCATTTTTTAGAGTGTAGTGATGGGGACACTATACTGTAACAAGCACCGTTCTTCGGCTGACATGTTAAACGGAGGTCCTGACTCTCTGTGGTCATTAAAAATCCCAGGATGTCCTTCGATAAAGAGTAGGGGTGTAACCCCGGCATCCTGGCCAAATTTGCCCATTGGCTCCTGTCTATCATGGCCTCCTAATCATCCCCATATATATATATATACGATTGGCTTCATCACTCTGTCTCCTCTCCACCAATCAGCTGGTGTGTGGTGGGCATTCTGGTGCAATATGGCTGCCGTCGCATCATCCAGGTGGTACCTTAAAGTTCTGCATAATTAAGGGAGCAGCCACTTTGAGTGACAGGTGGATAGCCATTTGTCTGCTGTCTGTTAGTCATCATGTCACCTCAGCTCCAGCCACGTCCCGCCTCTTTGCCCATTTTCTGTTATCCAGGAGTGAAGTGTGGTGACTCGCTGCCAAGATGGCAACGGCCGACTGTACGCTTCAAAAACCTGCTCTTCAGAATCCTATGGGTGACGTCACGGACACTATGTCCATATTTTATTACAGTCTATGGTTTGACCACTGGCGCTCACCTCATCATATCCCCGCTGCTGTTAAATGCTAAATATACTTCTTTTCTTTGTCCAAAACCGAGGTGCACCGAGATGAGTGACGGATCTGTATCCCGGATAGCAGGCATAAACTCGACACTCACACTCTGCCGGCTCAATGCGCTTTATTTTTCATTTTTATTAGTAATAAACACCTCTATGAAACATGACCACACACCCACAGTTTCTATCTCCGTTCAATCGTCTGCATAGTTTCATTGTAGCTGCACTTTATTTCATTTAAACCTCCTCACATGCAAGTTTAAAGTTATGGAGTAACAGGGTTAAATCCAGGGTCAAAATGATGGTTTAAATGTAAACATGCTTATTTTTAAACAAGGTTTAAAGTTTGGTGCAACAGAATTATTAGATAAACCCTGATTTAATCTAGATTTAAAGGTCCCATGGCATGAGATTTTCATTTTATGAGTTTTTTCAACATTAATATGAGTTCCCTTAGCCTGAATATTGTCCCCAAGTGGCTAGACATTTTGATCGGTGTAAACCGAGTTCTGGCTGTCTTTCTCTGCCTTTGAGAAAATGACAGCCCAGACGAGCTGATCTTGAATTTTCCTGTTATGACATCATAACAGGGACGGTTACCTCCAATTTCCTCCGCCCTGAGATTTTGGCACGATCATGCGAGCGCCATATTTGTTTGCCCTCGAGATATCATGGCTTGTGAACGAGTGAATGCTGACAGTTTCTCAGTGTTTGGATGTACAAATGAAAACAGAAGTCTTTTTTCAGTTCCTTCTGATCTGTGATCAGTGATTTCTGATGTGTAGATAATTATTCAAGTTCACACAGAACTTTATTATTCGTGCTGCGGCTTCTCTCTCTCTCTCTCTCTCTCTCTCTCTCTCTCTCTCTCTCTCTCTCTCTCTCTCTCTCTCTCTCTCTCCCCCGACAGAACAATGTTTTCTATCTTGTGAGTCAGTGTTTTTGTACGTCCTCGTCGCGTCTATCAGTTCTAAAATGTGCATACAGTCGTGAGTTTCTGCTCAACATCGGCAAAGCCACATCTTTAGAGATAAACTTCAAGCACGCTGAGGCTCAGTCGAACCAGTTCACCAAATCAGACTGAATTGTTCTAAACAGTTCGCGTCTCGAGTCAGCGCTGATCCATCATTTACTAAAGTTACTAACTTTCTGACATGAGTGACAGTCCCTCCGACTAGAAATAAACGAATAACCTGAAGTATATGCTAGTAACTACAACAGTTCACTGAACTGAGACGTGCTGAGAGAACTGAACTCAGGTCCATCCACGCCCCCTCCGCTTCAAGATCTGATTTCAAATGCAAAAATGTCAGCCAATCACAACAGTGGGCGTTTTTACTGATGTCTCACAGCAGACACGCCCCTTGAAACAGGGCATTCAGCCAGAGGGCAAAGATCAGTATAGAAAAAATGCCTTTTATTTCTAAATGATGACATTTTATGATGTAAAAACCATACTAACAATATAAGTACACCTCAGAATACATTATAAAATAAAATAAAAAATCCATGCATGGGACCTTTAAGATTAATCCTGGTAGGTGCAACCGACCCAAAGTGGCTAATAGGAGTGACTGCTGAAATACACACAGGTGTTCATCCTGCTAATAACTTTGCATACTATGCATAATTACATGCAACTAACCCTAAACCAGACCTAACCCTATAGTAAGTACATGTAGCTACTAGGGGTGGCACGGTTCACAAAACCCACGGTTCGGTTCGTATCACGGTTTTAGGGTCACGGTTTTCGGTTCTGTACGGTTCTTGTTGTTGTTTTTTTTAATCGTTAACACTCCAGAAATGTACTTCAGCATGTGGTATATATGGCTTAATCATCCACAATTAGGATACAGTATTAAAAATTGTTATATCAAGTTGTTTCCTAACTGGCTGTCTACCGAGTCCGACACATTGGCGTAACATGTTAATCATATCAATTTTGATCAGAACAATGCACTGTGGCTTTAATTCAGCTGACTTGATTAACACATTTCACCATGAAGTGTCACAATCACCATATGACATCCAGCGCTGTGAAAAAATAACATACACGAAAACACAACACTGCCAGAAGTTTTTGCCCAAACTTCAAAGGCATGTTTAAATTATTAGAACTAGAAGCATCTTAACTTTTAAATGTTACATTTATCATGTGAACTACTTATATACAACATATGCATGTGTGTATGAGACAGAGGTGAACACGGTCGCATCTGCAGCAGATATATGCTGCCCATCATAAATCAAAGCACGAGACAGACAGGGGTCGGAGGAGAACACCGGAAAATGTGACAAAATTGACTATATTTGCAATCCACGAGCCGCGATTCAGCTGCGCGACTCGCGAGACAAACACTGCCAGTGTGTGTGTGTGTGTGTGTATATGTGTGTGTGTGTGTGTGTGTGTGCGCCGCGGGCACGCGCGGCTCCCGCTCTCGCACTGCATCTGCCCTGCTATACGATGCTGGCGCATCCTCCAACTCCGGGCAGCCTTCCTTAACTCTCCCACTTTCATTTCTACATGTGACGTGACCTGCAGCACTCCACTTTTACTTTACTGTATGTCCACACACACCTCTTATTTTGCGCGAAAAGGACACCCGCTGTCTGAGGTAACATACGGGCACTAGGATACATTGCGCATGCGCGAACCGTGCGACGCACACTCTCCGAACCGAGACGAGCGAACCGAACGGTTCGTTTTTTTTCCATGTACCGTGCCACCCCTAGTAGCTACAGTGCAACTAAGACACTTTAAAATAAACTGTAACCCATTTGATCAATTTACATAACTTTACCAGGTCTATAAATCACACTTGTAAAATTAGGCAGTTGCTGAGGGGGGGCAAACACATTTTTTTTATTGATTTGTAGTTGTTTCAACTCATTTTAATGCTTGTTTTGTCTTATTTTAAGTCATTTTTTAAGTTACAAAGTTTGCTGAGAATCAACTTGTTAGAAATAGTGAACAAGTGTTTATCTGTTTATCAACATATGCGACTTATTGCATTTGCGTTTATGCATTTGGCAGATGCTTTTATCGCATTGCATTCCGTCTGTAAATGTCTTTGTTCAGTCCATGCATTCCCTGGGAATCGATCCCCTGACCGTGGTGTTGCCAGCGCCATGCTGTACTCTTTGAGCCGCTTCCCCCGGCCCATCTGGCTCAAGACTCTCACCCGAGCCGGGCGAGGAGCGCTCGTTCGTCAGCTCGTATGTCACAATCATTTCTCGCCCCGCTGTGTGGATATGGATGGTTGTCATGGGAGCGGGCGTTGCCATGGAGACTGTGCTATGCTCATATGCGTGAGAGAGTTTGTACAGGTATCAGTTTGGACGGAGATGCAGAATTCCCTCATGTCATTGCAAGCCTGTATGACTTGCGTTTTCCGATGTTCATGCTGCAGTGAGAGCACAGTGAACCCATTGAGCACCAGAAACTACAGATTACAAACGCCGTCCATGGGACTTCTGTGCCAAAGCCATTCAATGGCGTCCATTCAAGAGTGTCTAAGCAAAAACTCATCATTTAAGTGATTTATAGCCGTCCCGATCACAAGCATACTGAGACTCTCTCTCCGTCTCTCGATGTCACTTCCTGTCTTCTGTTCTCTCGCAGTCACACACACACACACAGATGATGATATGGCTGTGGCAGTTCTCCTCGCACATTATATAACACAGTTACATAACAGCGAGCCACTAACACATATACCAGTTCCTGTGATTATCTGCAAATGCAATTCTGCATCTAATTATATTGCGCAAGTAATAAGGCTGGATGATGGTTGCTCATCGTTAAGAATATATTGATTTAAACCCTCATTCTGTATTAAGATGGGCACTTAATGGAGTTATTTTCAACTTATTTTTGCATCTGTAGCCTGCTGTTGAATACCATAGTAAAGAATATAAGATATAAGAATATATCATGCATTGTACATTGTATACATTGTACACTACCATTCAAAGGATGTTTATGATAGAAATTCATACTTTTATTTCAGCGAGGATGCATTGCACTGACTGTAAAAATAAAAGGAAAGGCATTATAGACATAGCGGAGTGATTTATGCGCAGCTGCTTTGAAACAATGTCCAAATACATTTGGAGTGATGCAACTGTTTTCAACATTTATAATAATCATAAATGTTTCAAATCATCATATTAGAATGATTTGTGAAGATGTGACACTGAAGACAGGAGTAATGATGATAAATTCAGCTTTGATCACAGGAATGAATTACACTTTACTATATATTCACAAGAAAATGTTCATAATATTTCACAATTTTACTGTTTCTACTGTATTTTTGGTTAAATAAATGCAGCCTTGGTAAGCTTTCAAAAAATACAAAATGTTAATAAAAAGCTTTTGAATGGTAGTGTAAATAAACGTTAAGCTGTGTATTACTACACTAGTGCTGATGATGTAATGCTTTCATTTAGTGCAATTAATTTAAAAAAATCATTATAAAATTAATATTCCATCCGTCGACAAAAATGCTTTGATCACTTCAGAATGAAAATCCTGATATTTTACTCGCCACCATCTCATCCTAGATGTTCACGTCTTTCTTTCTTCGGTGGAAAAGAAATGAAGTTTTTTGAGGAAAACATTCCAGGATTTTTCTCCACATAATGGACTTCAATGGGAACCAACGGTTGACGGTCCAAATCAATGCGGTTTCAGAGGAAGGGCTTCAGAGGCTCTGCACGATCCCAGACGAGGAATAGGGTCTGATCTAGCCGAACCATCAGACATTTTCAAAAAATAAAAATAATAATAATGTGTATACTTTTTAACCACTAATGCTCGACTTCGGTGTTCTGCTTTTGCATAACGTATGATGTCATCAGGTTGGAAAGGTCACGTGTAACGGAGGCCAGCTAGTAGTCGCTGTGCGAGTAAACCTCACTCCTCTGCGACTGACACTAGAGGTTGTAGCCTTTAGCCTCCTTGTTAGAGCGTCTGACTCTCATGCCGGCAGACCCGGGTTCGAGTCCCGCTTGGAGCGGGCGGTTTAAACAGGAGGGGTTACGTTGGTGCTGTGACCCGGATGGGAGTGAGGTTTAGGGGGGAGAGCGAGAGCGAGAGGGCATGTTTTTGTGAAATATCAGGACACAAATGTGTATAATGACATGGGTATGACAGGTATTACAAAAAGAGGGTGAAATATGAGGACGTTCCCCATGTCCTCACTTTTCAAAATGCTTATATTTCACACAGAATGAGGTTTTTTTCACAGAAAGTAAACTGTGCAGTTTCCTGTGATGGGTATGTTTAGGGGCAGGGGCTGTGTGTGTGTGTGTGTGTGTGTGTGTGTGTGTGTGTGTGTGTGTGTGTGTGTGTGTGTGTGTGTGTGTGTGTGTGTGTGTGTGTGTGTGTGTGTGTGTGTGTGTGTGTGTGTGTGTGTGTGTGTGTGTGTGTGTGTGTGTGTGTGTGTGTGTGTGTGTGTGTGTGTGTGTGTGTGTGTGAGAGAGAGAGATAGCAAGAGAGGGAGGGGGTGTGCATGCATGCGTGCGTGTGTGTGTGTGTGTGTGTGTGTGTGTGTGTGTGTGTGTGTGTGTGTGTGTGTGTGTGTGTGTGTGTGTGTGTGTGTGTGTGTGTGTGAGAGAGAGAGAGAGCGCGTGTGTGTTCATTCTTCATTTCTCTGTTTTAATACTGTTTCTTTCTCCTTCTTTGGGTTATAATTCTTGCCAGTTCTCCTCCCTCTCTCTCTCTCTCTCTCTCTCTCTCCCCTCCTCCTCCTCCTCCTCTCTGCATCCATGTGTGTGTATACTTCCTCTCTGTGTCAGTATGTGTGTGTGTGTGTGTGTGTGAGCGAGAGAGAGAGAGAGAGAGAGATCTCAGTCTTCATATAGATGATGGTAAGTCCTCACTCTTCCTCTGGCATTTGATGTTTTTTGGTCACGTGTGTTTAGTATTATAATCCATTGGATATTTAATAATCAATCAAATAGTGTTTAAATCTAAGTGCTGGTACATGATTTTGCACGTTTTTGGTGTGTGTGTGTGTTTGACTATATTTGATAGAAAATGACTGCACATATAAAGCAAACTTGTTGCTAGAGGTCTTCATTCATCAGTCCATCCATCTATCTCCTTGTGTTATGGTTTTTGGCTATATGATAGAGATTTTAAATTATGCATAATAATTAGTCATGAGTATTTGCTCTTGGAAATTTGTCCGATGCGATATTGTCCAGTTGCGTGTAAATATTCATATATTTAGTTTATTGTATCATACTTTAGTGATATTCACCCCGCAGTAAGCAGAAGATCAGATCATGTGTTCTTTCAGATGTTTGGCTGAATTATGAGTATGTTTGATAACTCCATAAAGCTGCTTTTAAAATGCAGTCTGCCAAAAATCTTGAGTAAGATAATAACTTGATGCTTTTTAAGATTCTTTGAGACTAGCAAACACCGGCAGTGTGTTTGCTAAAATGTTTTATAGATAGATGAATTTGAATTTATGCTTTAATAAATGATTTTATATTATGGTTAGGATTTTATGACATATAGCTGATAATGGCAGGCAGGCTAATGCTATTTTTAGCCCAACTCTGAAAGGAGAGGCTTGCTTGTTATGAAACATTTTTCATGTTTAAAGTTCATGAAATATTTTTTTAGATCTTTAAAGGGAAATGGACGATCTAAAATATGCACCAGCACTGATATCTCAAACATTGTGGATTATGAACAGACATTAATGCTGTAAAGTTGCTTTAATGCATTGTAGATGCTTAGATGGAGTAAAGGCTTGTCTTCTGTGTATTTGCGTATCAGCTGCAGTACAGCAGGGCAGAAAGCGTTCTTCTGTGCATTAGCAGTCTTGAGCAGATTGTTTGTGTCCTGTTAGTCACCCTCGCTCCCTTCAGAGAATAAAGTGTACAAAAAATACACTATATTGCCAAAAGTATTTGGACACCCCTCTAAATCACTGAGTTCAGGTGTTCAATCCCTTCATGGCCACAGGTGTATAAATCAAGCACTAGGCATGCATTTTATTTAACCTTTGTTTAAATCAGTTGAGAACAAGTTCTCATTTACAACTGCGACCTGGCCAAGACAAAGCAAAACAGTGCGATGAAAACAAACAACACAGAGATACACATATAAATAAATAAACATATAATTAATAAACCAATCCATATACACACACAAAAAAACGGAGATAAGAGACTATACACAGGTGCAGAGATCAATAAACAGCTTTGATAGCTGATGCTTAAAGTTAGTGACAGAAATAGGAACCTCAAGTTTCAAGGATTTTTGCAATTCATTCCAGCAGCAGAGAACTGAAAGGAATGGCGACCAAAAGAAGTATAAGTTTTGGGTATGGCCAGTAAAATATACCTGCTAGAGCGCATACTACGGGTGGATGTTGCTATGGTTACCAGGGAGCTGAGATAGGGCGGGGATATGCCTAATAAAGACGTATAAATAACTTGAAGCCAATGGATTCGGCGGCGAGTATATAATGAGGGCCAGCCAATAAGAGAATAAAGATCACAGTGATGAGCAGTGTATGGAGCTTTGGTAACAAAACGGATAGCACTATGATAAATTACATCCAGTTTACTAAGTAAAGTTTTGGAGGCTATTTTGTAAATAACATCGCCAAAATCAAAGATTGGAAGGATGGTAAGTTTTACAAGAGCATATTTGGCAGCATAAGTGAAGGATGCTTTGTGACGGAATAAAAAAACGATTCTAGATTTAATTTTGGATTGGAGATAGTTAATATGAATCTGAAAATTAAGTTTACAGTCTAACCAGATACCTAGATATTTGTAAGAGTCCACCTATTCTAAATCAGCCCCGTCGAGAGTAGTGATGGTAGTCTGGTTGGCAGCTATGGGCAGTGTTCGATTAAAAAGCATGCATTTAGTCTTACTAACGTTTAAAAGCAGTTGGAGATCACGAAAAGCATATTGTATGGCATTGAAACTAGTTTGAAGATTAGTTAACACACAATCCAAAGAAGGGCCGGATGTATATAGAACGGTGTCGTCTGCATACAAATGCATCAGTGAATCACCAGCAACACTAGCAACATCATTAATGTATATAGAAAATAGGGTTGGGCCAAGAATTGAACCCTGTGGCACCCCCATTGAGACTGCAAGAGGACTGGACAGCAGACCCTCCGATTTTACACACTGAACTCTATCTAAGAAATAGTTAGAGAACTAAGCAAGGCAGTCACTTGAGAAACCAAGGCTGTTGAGTCTGCCAATGAGAATACGATGATTGACAGAGTCAAACGCCTTGGCAAGATCGATGAAGATGGCTGCACAATAATGTCTCCTATCGATAGAGGTTATGATATCATTAAGTACCTTAAGCTTCTACACACATTTCTCGCTCAAAAAAAAGCAGAATCATGCTCTCAGGAGCTCAGAGAACTCAAGCGTGGGGCCGTGATCGGTTGCCACCTGTGCAATAAGTCCATTCGGGAAATTTCCTCACTACTAAATATTCCACGCTCAACTGTTAGTGGTGTTATAACAAAGTGGAAGCAATTGGGAACAACAGCAACTCAGCCATGAAGTGATAGGCCACGTAAAATCAAAGAGTGGGGTCAGCGCATGCTGAGGGTCACAGTGAGCAGAAGTCGCCGACTTTCTGCAGAGTCAACAGTTACAGGCCTCCAAACTTCTGTGGCCTTCAGATGAGCTCAAGAACAGTGTGTAGAGCTTCATGGAATGGGTTTCCATGGCCGAGCAGCTCATCCAAGCCTTACATCACCAAGAGCAATGTCAAGCATGGGATGCAGTGGGGTAAAGCGCGCTGCCACTGGACTCTAGAGCAGTGGAGACGTGTTCTCTGAGTGACCAATCACGCTTCTCTGTTTGGCAATCCCATGGACGAGTCTGGGTTTGGCGGTTGCCAGGAGAACAGGACTTGCCTGACTGCATTGTACCAAGTGTAAAGTTTGGTGGATGGGGATTATGGTGTGGGGGTTGTTTTTCAGGGGTTGGCCCCTTAGTTCCAGTGAAAGGAACTCTTAAAGGGGGGGTGAAACACTCAGTTTCAGTCAATCTCATGTCAATCTTGAGCACCTATAAAGTAGTATTGCATCCTTCAAATCTCCGAAAAGTCTTATTATATATAAAAGAAAGATACGCTGTACAGAGTCTTTCCGAAAAAAGCAGAGCGGCTGGGGGCGTATCGTTCGGGCGGAGCTAAAGAATGACGAGCGCACGCAGCTATTGCGTTGAGCTATGCATGTTTACATAGAAAAACAATGGAATCGATAGCCAACAACACAAAGACATTTGAAGCATTTTTACTTACCGCCTGCTACCAACACACGACCATGGACCTTCACCGCTGGGATTGCTCCGTCTTTCAGCATTAGACGAGCTACAAATCCGGAGTTCAACTGTACCTTGTTTATAAACCATTGTCGCCAAAATTCAGGGAACAAACAAAAACACTTGCACAAAAAAAAATCCATCCACTGTCCCATTAACGCTGGGTTCTTTGGGAAGCTGTGCAGGGTTGTCTTGCTTTGGTGACATTGTTGATCCCGTGAAGTCCTGTGACTGCAGCGCAGCCGGCTTGCTCTCTCGCTCTAGTCGGGAGAAGAGCCCGTACGGCCCGTACAAGGACATTCCGCATTTTACTCCCCTTTTCACCAAGACATTTTGGACAATTTCATGCTCCCAACTTTGTGGGAACAGTTTGGGGACGGCCCCTTCCTATCCCAAGAATGGTCATAAACACACTCCTAAACCTTGTGGAAAACTTTCCCAGAAGAGCTGAAGCTGTTAGAGCTGCAAAGGGCTCCATATTAAACTCTATGGATTAAGAATGGGATGGCATTAAAGTTCATGTGCAGGTAAAGGCAGTCCAAAACCTTTAGCAATATAGCCCTAAATTTAAGATTTATATGCTTTAAATACATATACATTTTCCATCCATTTGGGTTACAGAGTTTTAACCGATGAACAGAAACAAAGTACTTTTACCTCATTACTGTACTTAAAGCTGCGGAGTGGGGGGGAAGAGGGGAGACTGACAACACAGCAACGGCTTCGATTCAGACAGTTTTATTTCACTCATTGAGTTAAAAGCATCAAGGCTTCCCGCAAATGCACGCTGCAATTCACCATTACACTCAACACAATATACACACGGTTTAATAAGCTGTGACAGCTATAATTTAATGCACAAATAAATGCACAGCCATTCGAATTTGTACTCTACATCAAAAAATATATATGAATGCACTGCTGCATCTTTGATCCCTTTTGAGGCTCATTTAGCAGCGTTTTTATAAGCCGTCTGATCGGCTATAGTGCGGGAAAGACCGATAAATTACAGTGTGGGTGAAACGCTTTTGTGTCAAAGAGAACTTATGTGATGATGCATAAACTTACACAAGCAAACGCTTATTTTTGATCCACTAATGCATCCCTCACTGTATGCGATCTCACTGTTCGAAGAGGAAATCTGTTTTTATATTGTTTATATTTGTCAGCACATTTAGTTTTTCCACATTTTTATGTACTATATCGTATATTTTGTTATTTTCACCTGTTTGCACACTTGAATTATCATTAGTAGTTATCAGTGTATGAAGTTTTAGTAATAAAATAAACCATTTTCTAATTTGCAGATTAATACAGATTAAGTGTCTGCATAATTTTCCTGATTGACTAGTGCTGGCTAGTTGACAATTCAGTACTTTTACAAGTATTTTTATATTCTTTTACTTTTCATATTTTTACTCAAGTATTTGATTTGTGTACCTCGTCCACTTTTAACATAAACTAGTAAATGTAACATGAAACGTATTTGTCAGTCGTACTTAAATGAAACAAGAATGAGATTTCTTTAATAGTACTAATGAACTTTGTGTTGTAAATACACAGAGACCAGGTTTATATATTTATCATCAATAAAACGTTGTTTCACTCTCAAACACTCAACTAATTTAATATCGCTTGTTCCACATCCATATTTAAACTATATTCACACTTTTTTAACTCATTAAATTTGGTGTGTTTGTATTTAACACATTTATGATGATTCTAAGCCATTTGAATGAACTCATTTTGAAAATATGAGTTTAAATTAGATTTAGTTGAAAGCTTGTTTCTGTCACGGAATAAAATTATTTAAAAGATAATTGCGACTTTTTTATCTTACAGTTCTGACTTTTTTTCTCGCAATTGGTCCAAAACATCAGATCAGACCTGTTTCTGATTTAGGATATGTAGGGCCCTATTTTACTTAGGGCGTGTCCGAATTCACTTTTTCTAGATTAAAATAATTTCAGTCCTTCCAGAAAAATGCGGCTTTTTTTTGTGATTGTTGCGGGCAAAAATCCTTGATTATGTGGCACGTTTTCTTAATGCGATGAAAAATGCGGGATATTTATGCAATTTTATGCGATGAAATTGCGGGAACTTGCAAAAACTGCTGTTTGATGAAAAAGAGAAAAAAAGCACTACATCACAGAAAGTGCTGGGAATATTTAAGTTCTCATCTTGTTTTATTGAAGACCTTAATAAACACACGGCTCAAATTTACAAAACATTGAGTCAAACACGTTCTGTAGCTTTACAAAAGGAATATGCTACAACTTGAAAAATGAATAAATAACTTCCTGTTTTACAGAGCTAGCTTTACAAAACAGACATTTGAGTGCTTCCAATGCACAAAGTGCAATCTCTTAAAGGGTTAGTTCATCCAAAAATTTAAATTCTGTCATTAATGACATCTCCTCATGTCGTTGGACACCCGTCAGACCTCCGTTCGTCTCTAAATAACGACTTATATAGTGATGACCGATTTCAAAACACAGCATCATGATGCTATGAATCAGTGAGTCGATTCATGATTCGGATCGCATGTCAAACTGCTGAAATACGTGACTTTGGCGATCCGAACCGCTGAATCGACTCACTGATTCATAACGCTTCAAACCGCTGAATCGACTCACTGATTCATAACGCTTCAAACCGCTGAATTGACTCACTGATTCATAACGCTTCAAAACGCTGAATCGACTCACTGATTCATAACGCTTCAAACCGCTGAATCGACTCACTGATTCATAACGCTTCAAAGCTTCATGATGCTGTGTTTTGAAATCGGTCAGCACACCGGGAAACTGCTTTGCGCGTCTTTTGCTGTTATTTTTGTTGGCAAATGGGAGTTTGCTCTTCATCATGGTTTCACCGATATCTATGTTTCTCCACGGGGTTTGTAGCTTTTCGTTGACGTTCGCGTCGGGTAATTACGTCACTTCAAAACGTTCCCATGGCAATAGTTGTGTAATTGTGTGAAGTAAACGCAACATTTTTCAACTTTCTGCTAATATATATATGACTTTTTTTGCAACGAAAATGCAGGGATTATGAAATCATGCTAGCCCCGCATATTTTGCGCGCAGAAATAGGTAATTTATGCGGCGAAAGTGCGGCGTTTTTGAAAAAATGCGGTCCCCGCATAAATATACAGACTTTGGCTGATTATGCGTTAAATCACGCGATCGCATAATCGCGTTTTTCTGGAGGGACTGTAATTTGTTACATTTATATAGTGCTTTTCTAGGCACTCAAAGCGCTTTACATAGAAGGGGGGAATCTCCTCAACCACCACCAATGTGGATGATGTGATGGCAGCCATATTGCGCCAGAACGCCCACCACACACCAGCTGATTGGTGGAGAGGAGGAGACATATGGGGATGATTAGGAGGCCATGATAGACAGGGGCCAATTGGCAAATTTGGCCAGGATGCCGGGGTTACACCCCTACTCTTTATGGAAGGACATCCTGGGATTTTTAATGACCACAGAGAGTCAGGACCTCGGTTTAACGTCTCATCCGAAGGACGGTGCTTGTTACAGTATAATGTCCCCATCACTATATTGGGGCGTTAGGACCCACACAGACAACAGGGTGAGCACCTCCTGCTGGCCTCACTAACACCTCTACCAGCTGCAATCTAGTTTTCCCAGGAGGTCTCCCATCCAGGTACTGACCAGCCTCAGCCCTGCTTAGCTTCAGTGGGAAACCAGTCTTGGGCTACAGGGTGATATGGCTTAATGACGGAAAAAACAGTCGGTGCGACAGGCGCAAGATCCAAAAAGGTTATTCCTAGTCTCTTAATGAGTCATGAGTGTGTTTTGGGCGTAATGTGCAATAAATCAATCAGAGTCTCATCTCCCTTTTCCTTTAAAAGCCAGTTGCCAGAGGTGGACAAAGTACACAACTCTATTCCTTGAGTAAAAATAAAAGTACTACTGGTCAAATATTACTCCGTTACAAGTGAAAGTTCTAAAAACAGATTTTTACTTAAGTAAAAGTACAGAAGTATTAGTTTTTATAAGTATCAAAAGTAAATTTCCTTTTTTTATGTCGATGCATTATTTTATTATTGTTGTATAAATGCACATTATGCCATCATGGTGGTTTAAGCCAGTCAGTGATGCTCCATCCAACATGCTAGCATACAACTACCTTAAACTCATTTCAATACTCATATAAAAGTTACAAAGCTCTTTACAAAGCTGCTGTCACTTTAAGGCCAAATGCACAGACTCTATACTCTGATACACATCCGATATTCTCAACTGTTTTCGCTTCTCTTTCTCCCAGACATTTACATTTTTGAACATTTTATGAGACATGCATCAAGTGTATGCCAACTAAACTAATCTTTAATCTTTTCAGAAAACTGAAACATATATTTTTTAAGTATAGCCATGGGTGCACACACTGTGCCGAGGAACAGTCTTCTTTCATTTTGCTATAAACTGGTCAGTATTCAATGTTTGGAAACTTCACATGACCCTACAAGAGTGATTACTTATAGGCTGTCTGCAAAAAAATAAAATAAAAACCTAATAAAGAAGAAAAAATCATCCACTGACTTTCATAGCTGCTACAGAAACGACTTTCGACTTTGAGGACCTTGATAGAAATGTAGTGGATAATGTAGTGAAGTTAAAGTAATACGTTTCCAGAAACAATTATACTCAAGTAAAGTACAGATACTCAAAAAGTGTACTTAAGTACAGTACTCAAGTTAATTTACTTAGTTACTGTCCATCTCTGCCAGTTGCGCTCGCACCATGACGGGTTCACTATTTACATGGAGGAATTTGCAAGCGGAAAGACTGAACGCTTCTCCAGAGAGGGATCGTTTTATTTTTAATATTTGACGTGTGTGTGTGCTGCTGCACGTCCCTGTGTGTGTAATATTCAGAGTGTGTGCACGTTGTGCACCGCCTACTAACACACCCTTTAAATGACACAAAAAGTACTGCGCTATTGACTTAGCAGGTTTGTGTTGGTCAATGGCGCAGTCGATTTCAGTTCCTCACAATAGCAACACACCAACAATGCTCCTGAACACACCTGGTTTTCAGACCAGACGCCCATGGGTGAACAGATGCGAGAGTGCATTTGCTATTTAAACAACGCTGGACGTGGAAATGAAAACTGCGGGGGGGGGGGGGGGGGGTTGAAATTAGCATAAAACACTTGCGTTGCGCCTGGCGCTGCATTGCACCGGGTGTATGATAGGGCCCGTAATTTTATATATCCAAATCCAAGTATCCAAACTGACCTCATGAGAAAATGTATTTAACAATTTTGCCATTTTGTATGAATTTGTGTGATTCGTACTAAAGTAAGCTGAAGGTCTACCCCTAAACCTAACCGTCACTGAGGCGTAAGCAGATCATATGAAAACATGCAAATGAGATTGTACGAATTGATATGAATTAGCCACCAATTCAGCATTTAAATATTGTAAAACTTAAAATAGTAGCCTAACGAATCACAACAATTGAATCCTTTGGGTGAAGCACTATTTGTGTTTTCTGAGGGCATTGCAAATGTGAAGCAGTGTACGCTGCGGTAAAAGCACCGTGTGTGTGTGTGTGTGTGGCAATAAATAACTGTTCTAAAGATTATATCTGTAGTGAGTTTCAGTTGAGCATTAAACTCGGGTGGGCCGCAGCCTGAAAGATATATTACTCCGTTCCTGGACCACAAGGACACCTTGCGTGCATGGACGTAAGATGCAGTGCTCATTTTATGCCAAAGGTGACAAAGAGCAATAAGTACCAAATGATTCTGGTCAGCACTGGCAGGATTTTAAAGGTGCAGTATGTAATTTTACTGACTGTACAAAAGAATAGAAATTACAGGTTTGCAGATGTTTAGGAAACATGCTCACATACTCGGAAAAACAAAGACAGTTATTCTATTTTGTTTTGATCTGTGTGACCCCGCCCACTGCCAATTTACCCAATAGTATTTCGACACCCCGGGTTGAGGGGGCGGGGCAAACAACTCCCTCCACGATTTTGACTGCAGTGCCCATTTTCAATCTTCAGTGTCACATGACCCTTCAGAAATCCTTCTAATAGGCTGATTTGCTGCTCAAGAGACATTTCAATGTTCATATTTTTGCAGAAACCCATGATACACCCTTTTTCAGGATTCTTTGATAAAGACAAAGTTCACTTGAAATCTTTTGTAACATTATTAGCGTATTTACTCTTACTTTTGATGTATTTAACGCATCCTCGTTAAATACAAGTATTCATTTATTTTAAAAACCGTTGTAAACCCCAGTTGTTTATTGAGTATATGTGCAATTATTTCTGAATGTCCCCGTAATGACATCAGTGTTGTCGTTTTGAGAAATGTGATCTTTAGTAACTCGATCATAGTTAGCGTGATTTAGTGGCAATGTGCTAAACCCTTCACTCATCTTTTCATCTTTGCCGTGTTTGCGTGTGTGCTTGTCTGTGTGTGTTGTAAATCCAGTATAAATTGGATTTAATGTGACCACATTTTTATCCCCAAGCTAATTTCAAAACGGGATCACGAATGATTGCTAAAACCCGATGAACTTGCATTCCAAACGCCAAGCACAAATCCCAGATCAGAAGCACTGTCGTGCCTGAAACACGCCCTATGCAAATACGCGAGTGTGAACGCTGTGTTTGCGTAGTTTCTGCTCTTGATCTCCTCATCTGCTCTTTTTTAAATGTCTTCTGTTCCCAGCTGCTTTGGCTTGCCGTGCTCAAGCAGTCCTCCGGGCCAGCAGGGGGCGGCAGTGTCTGTCTCAGCTTGGCTTTGCTGGCTCTTATATTTAATTGTGTTCTCTTTTCCCCCTTCTCATGGCACCCAGGCGCGGCTCCCCTCCTCTTCATCCACCCTAAGCATTGCTGAGGTATTCCTGCATGCGTCTCGGGCCAGATCCGCATGGCAACAGCTCTCCTCCACCTCGACCCGTTGCCATGTGACACGTTTCGTCCTGCCCATGATGACTGTTGCGTCCTGCTCTGCCTGAATCCCTTCCTGTCTTGTCATGCATGCTTATCTCAAGTGCAACAGAGAAGAAATGACTTGCTGTCATTTGTATGACAAATTTAGATGTTTGTCTTGGACATTTGAAGTGTTTTTGACATTGGTTTATCCATCATGTTTTCTTTTACTTTTTTCTTTTGATGCATTTTTAATGTTATTTTTCTCATCCATGAACGCTTTAATGAATGTATGGCTGAGGGGTTATTGTTGCTAGTGACACAAGCCAATTCATCTATAAAAATTGATAACGGTATTTGTCCATTTTGAGATTATCATAAAACAATGGTTAATCCACCGCAATTTGAAGTACGTTGTATTTGCTAACACTAAATTGTATTATTTATATATCGACAATAAATCAACCTCGATTTTCGGTATTGACCAATGAAAAACTTGCATCAGTCGACTAGTCATTACCTCTGTAAAACACAATATCCTCTAAAAATATACAAATATTTTCTCTCAGCTGTATTTTAGACATATTGGCAACCACTTTTTAAAAATATTAAGTTAATTAGATGCTTATATATTGTTCTGTATAGCTTGTATATTATATACTATATTGAGATTTTATTTAATATTTAGTAAATTTATACATTTTTATAATATTTTATTAGTGACAGCTATACAAGATATTTAAAATTGTGATGTGTTTCCAGTAACAAGTGTATTTTTTAAAATGTAAAAAAAAAAATGTATGTCAAATTGTGTTCAAGTAGCTGTTCATACATTTTTATTTGCATAACAGTAACTAATCTGTTAAAATAGTTTAATTATTAATTTCCAAACAAAATTGAATGGCACTTTTTTTGGGGGACAGGTTATATTGCAGATATCTATGGAAGCTTTATTGTCAATAAATACAATTAAAAATGTAAAGATAATTGCGACATTTTATCTCACGATTGCGAGTTTATATCTTACAATTGTTTCCGCCAATAAACAAACTAAAAACAAGGTCATTGCACTTTTTTTTCAATTGCGAGGAAAAGGGTATTGCAAGAAAAAAAGTTGCAATTACCTTTTCATGTTTTTATTTATTGGTTTGCAAGATGTAAACTTGCAATTGCGCGTTTTCATAGATATCACAAAAAACACTTTTTGTAAACTACAATAAAAAACTACAATACTACAGTAAACTTAATTTACTGTGTTTATCCATTTGATTTGTTCCAGTTATTTGAATTGTCCCAAAAAAAAAGTTATCTCAACTTTTGGGAGTAAGTTGGCAAAACGCACAAAAAAAGTCCATGCACGAAACTACAAAAATAGAAAAAACATATGAGTTGAGATTTTTAGTAACTATTATACAGTTTTATTAGGGCTGGGTAAGAAATATCGATTTCTCGATTTTAATCGATCCTCATTTTTATGAACCGATTCTTGAATCCCAAGAATCGATGAGTCATCCTGTTTTCAGATGAATGAACGGATCATAGCACGCCTCACATCCAATAAATCCCAATGATCTTTGTGCTTTGTTACTTCTGATATGAAACAAAGTCTCAGATTTCAAATTACATCCATTTTATTATGAGTTAAAATATTGAAAAATACAATTTTGGCGCTGTTTAAAGTGACAGATCGCAGGAGTGCCTCAGTTCAAGACAAGAGAAGCTCACGTGAACTGATCCTCCGCTTTAATGTTGCCTTCACGTGCTATCGGAAATGTCCCACTTCAGAAGTCGTGATTACGAGCTTCAAGTGCTTTGTTGTCGGAATGAACAGGAATCATGGAGTACACCAGGTTTATTCTTGCATATTTATTGGTAAATTCTTATCAAAACCAGAATGATAGTGTCACATCACATGCACTGACAACTTTAAACATTTATGATGCCAGATTCTTCAAATGCAGGCTGTGTATAAAACATACAATAGCCTAAGCTTCAAATGATTACTTGTGTATGTAAATATTCACTATATTAACGATAAGACTAAACGATCTAGCTGTTTTGGGGTAAAAACCAAAAACTAATAAATCATATACCTGTCACAGTAGTAGTTCTCCCCGCCACCATGTTTAAAGTTAAAGGCACGCCCATCTCTGGAATTCGGGTATCAAAATTATTTCCGAACTTCCCAATTTTTACCTCGGAAACGCGTATTTACGATAATTCAGAGAGCACGTGAAGGCAGAATAATACCAGTTTCAGCGCGAAATAAACATGAATGAACATCTGAAGGTACGTTAAAAGATACATTACAACTTTCCAAAATCCGTATCACGTCTCGTGTAATCGCCCAAAAGATCCGCGGAAAGACGTCAGTAGAACAGTAATGTCACATTTACCTCAGAAAAACCATATCCAGTGTCCATAATCTCATAAGTCAGCTAGAAAAATTAATCTAGAGATGAGCATTTTGATAAATACCACCATTGGTATTATCCATTGGTATAAAGTGCCACCATTTAAATGTTTATAGTAGAAGTATGATCATGTAATTGTAAAGTTAGTATTATAACTTTATTATTATTAAAAAACATAATATGTGTTTATATTGAAATCAGTTAAAGGTGCACTATGTAACATTTTTTCAGTAAAATGTTCAAAAACACTAGGCCAGTGTTATATATTTTGTTCAGTTGAGTACTTACAATATCCCAAATGTTTCCATCGTGAGAAATTGCCATTTTACCCGAGGAACCGGGACGTGTGAGGGAGTCGCCTGTCGATGACATCATATCTGTGTTACGCTCGGTTTATGCTTTTATTCTGCAGAAACGCTTTACTCTCGCTGCAGTGTGAACAAGTGTCATATCAGCCGGCGAGAGAACGCACAGAGTAACGTCATCCCATCATCAGCACACTCAGATGTGTCTAATATGATCAACAGAGCTGCGTTACCTCACACTCATGAGCGGAGGAGCGGAAGTGGCGACTGTGTCATAATAAAAGTCCCGCTGCTCGCGAGGCATGTGTTGCGTTCATCTCATTAACACTCGCTCCAGCGGTTCCTCAGCTCCACAACACTCGCTCCTGCTCTGCTTCAGACTACAGTAACGTTAATAATCACATCCATCAACATGATTTCTGCCCGAGTCCTGTCCCGACTCTCTCCCACCGGCTGTGAGCTGAAGACCACATGTCCCAAGAGTCTGCGCTCAAACGTGGCGTCATCAAACTACGCCTTTGTTTTGAACAGGCGACCTCTAGCGGACGGAAAAGTGACATAGTGCATCTTTAATTTTAACATTCAATATTACAGCAATGTACCTGTGTATAGTTCATTAGTTGACAGATATTTTTTTCCGTAAGATATCTGATATTCACAATAATCGATATTGAATCGAAAGCTTCTGAATCAAATCGTGAAATTTGTGTCAATACCCAGCTCTAATTTTTATACATTTGTATTAGAGTGACAGCTATTTAAAATGGTCTTTTTCCAGTAACAAATTCCTTTATTCATCAGCAGTTCGTTTACTGACTAATTGTTGTTAGCTGTTCGTAATGTACGAAGGTTCAATCTGAATAGCTTAACTTCCCCAACTGTAGTGCTTGCGACGCTTGACGCGAGTGTCATTCACCATGGAAGTGATTCCTCCTGCTCCACGGTTTCTTTTCTGTTGGTTTGTTCCTATTTGTCCCTCACAATTTCCAGCATTAGATCAGTTGAGTTGGTTGTAACGGGGCTGAGTTTTCATTCCGTTCAGCTGGTCATATTTTCCATTGCAGCGGTGCACATCATTGCAGTGTTTTTATTACTGTGCGTCCTGTTGGAGAGAGTTCGTGTCTCTGTGAGTGTGTTTGTGTCAGTGTCTGTGGCAGAGCATGCTCAAAAAATGTGTTTGATAGAATGCGGATTGATTCTGTATCTGTGCCTGTTGGATATGGAGAGGTTTGTGTGTGTGTATGTGTGTGTGGGGGAAAGGTAGGAGTGTGTGTGTGTTTAGGGTGAGTGACTATCCTGTGGCTTCCTCCAGGCGTCACGGCGAGAGTTCAGAGCACACCTGGATGAGGTCATCACACTCAAGTCAAGGTACTCTACCTTGGACCAGGTAAAGAGCTCATCTTTAATCATAGCTTGCCGGCAGAATGCGAGACAACTTTAGCCTGTAAACCCTCATACGTCTAAAATACAATACTTTAAATATAACAAAGATTATTTGAGTATGTTTCAGTACTTCAAAATGTTGATGTTTCTTTGCAGTTGTTTGTCTAATTTACTAGCAGTTTCTTAGTGAAAATTGTTGTTTTGTACACTGTAGAAAATTACATGATCAATAAGTTATGCATTGCTTTAACAATTTCATAACGTAAGATTCAACTCATTTTTTAATTAGTCAGTTTAATGTCATTTAAAGGCGCAGTGTGTTATATTTATTAGGATCTATTGACAGAAATGCAATATAATACACATAACTATGTTTTCAGTGGTGTATAAAGACCTTACATAATGAACCGTTATGTTTTTATTACCTTAGAATGAGCCGTTTCTATCTCCATACGCCGCAGGTCCAGTCGCCATTTTGCGCCGTCATGTTTCTACAGTAGCCCTAAAGGGACAAACTTCTCTACAGAGCGCTAGTCACTCTCTGCTCTCTCAGACGACGACATCTTTGTCCTGTGTCGGCCACCGTAGAAGTGTTCATTTTGACAGCAAATTTTTGGTTTAGCTTTAGTCATAGTCTTTTGACTAAAATGCCATTTAGTTTTAGACATATTTTAGTATATTTTACCTGAATTGTTTTTAGTTTTAGTTGACTAAATATCATAATATTTTAGTCGACTACAATCTAATGAGTTTAATTAAATTGTAATGCATTAATTGAGCATTTAGGCATTACATAACCGACTGTTACTTGAATACATTGAATACAATGGCATTTTGACATAATTGTGTTTTTGACCGTTCAAGCGCAAAAATACACAAAAGAGCTCAATTCACTTTTATTGTTTGTTTTTTATAATGTTGTATTTCTGTTTTAGTTAGTATATCAGGTTAAGCTAAAGCTTCAAATAAGTTTAGGTTTTTGTTTTTTTTAGTTAACATTTATTTAATTTCAATTAGGGCTGTCAAAAGATTAATCACGATTAATCACATCCAAAATAAAAGTTTCTGTTTACATAATATATGTGTGTGAACTGTGTATAATTATTATTTATATATAAAAACACACACAAGCATGTATATTTTTAAGAAAAATTTATTATATTTATATATAAAATATTTATATTTATATATAATATAAATTATATAAATGTATACAGTATATACATGCAAATATTTCTTAAATATATACATGAATATTTATATAAACATAATAATTATACAGAGCACACACAAATATATTATGTAAACACAAACTTTTATTTTGGATGTGATTAATCGTGATTAATCTTTTGACAGCCCTAATTTCAATTAATAATTGTTTTTATGATACTTTATTGAATAATGTGTCAAATCCCGTTCTTTGTCTTTCCTCCTGACTATGAATTAAACAGGAATTAAATGAAATATAGTTTATTGTGTAACCAAAAACGTATAAAGCCGCTCTGAAGCGCTGTCGCGTGAGCCTGTAGAAGCACAGCAGCGCCGTGTTTTCCCGCCGTTAGATCCGCACGTTACAATACAAATGTGTGCATCTATTATCAGTTCTGACGGGATCTGTTCCCTAATCGTCCCTCACTAACATTTTCGTCTCGTTTTTATCTGTTGACGAAAATGACAGCAGATTTTCATCATAGTTTTTGTCATCCATTTTATTTAGTTATAGTCTTGTTTTCATCAGTGAAAAAAAGGTTGTTGACGAAAATTATTCGTCAATGGTGCAGTGTTAATTATTCGTTAACACTGCACCGTAGCTTCTCTGTGAGCGTTGGGCGGTTGCAATTCACAACCTCACCACTAGATGCCGCTAAAATTTACACACTGCACCTTTAAGTTGAAATGACTTAAACATCGAAGTTGTACTTTTTTACAGTGTACATAAATCAGCTACGATAACAGAATCAGCATTGATTATGAATAACACAACACCGTTTTCATTCAGTCGACTAGTTACTCTATAAAACAGATTAAAAGCCTATGTTTTTAGTCTGTACTGAGATGGTTTATTTAGTACTCACTAATGAATTAGTTATTTATTAATCAATATAAAATTCTTATTTATACATTTTTATTAGCTATTGAAATTAGTGTTGTCAAAAATACAGATCTTTCGATATGTATTCGATACTGAAATATCTGAAACGGTTCCAATACCCCTTTTGTGCAGTATCGATATACCGATACCAGCTGTGCGTTCTCACTCTCTCTTCCACCCGCCTCCTGTCACTCACTCGTCTCATTCGCTCAGGTTGAATAGTGTTTGTATTGCGCATGATTCTAGTCATTCACACAGGTTTCGCGCTCACACCAAAAGCGCGCGCACCACTGATCTATGTAAGTGGCGCTCTCATAAAGCCGCTAGTACAAAACTGACTTATTTTTCTTATTGCGCAACCACAAAACACAACTAAAAAGGACATCATAAGAGAAGCCTTTTGCACAGAGAATAGTGATGGCCATATGATATATTATGACATGAATATTTTCACTTTTATATGATCTTTTAGCAGACACTTTCATTCAAAGCGACTTACTTAAAACACCCAAAATGATATTGCTCTGACACACTCATTCACTGCCATTTGTTCTCTTTTTGTTTTACTAATGTTTGATGTTGTTTGTGTCGAGGATATAACAGTGTGTTTGCAGCAGTGTGTGTGTGTATGTTTGTAGCATTGTATTAGTCAGACTTGTGTTACTTCCCTCAAATCAGTATTGAGAATATGGCAGAGGAAAGCTCCTCTTAAGCTACACATAAACGGCAGTCATCGATAATGTCCCTGCTAATAGAAAACATCCCTGTTCTGCTGTGCAAAACTCACAAGTTGTGTTACAAAACCTAGTGAGTTGCCTACATAGACAGCAGCCTTCTGAGACAGAATGCTTAATGAAATAGAACTGGAAGTGACTGCTTTGGGACACTAGGCAATGCATATCCAATTAGTTAAAAAAGTGTGTAATAGAGTAAATCATCTTTTGAAAGTAACTTGACACTTAAAGATTGTATCAATTACCCATCGTTACACCAGTAGGTGGCGACAAATTATGTCAAGTGAAGTCTTTCAGTCATTGAATCATTCACTCAAGAGATTCATTCAAAAACGCTGATTCATTCAGTAATGAAACAAGTTATGAGTGAGTCATTGAATCATTCACTCAACAGATTCATGCAAAAATGCTGATTTATCCAGTAATTTAATATGTGAAGTCTTTATGAGTGAGTCATTGAATCATTTATTCATGAGATTCATTCAAAAACGCTGATTCATTTAGTAATTTAATAAGGGAAGTATTTATGAGTGAGTCATTGAATCATTCATTCAAGAGATTTGTTCAAAAACGCAGATTCATTCAGTAATGAAACAAGTTATGAGTGAGTCATTGAATCATTCACTCAAGAGATTTGTTCAAAAACGCTGATTCATTTAGTAATGAAACAAGTTATGAGTGAGTCATTGAATCATTCACTCAACAGATTCATGCAAAAACGCTGATTTATCCAGTAATTTAATATGTGAAGTCTTTATGAGTGAGTCATTGAATCATTTATTCATGAGATTCGTTAAAAAACGCTGATTCATTTAGTAATTTAATAAGGGAAGTATTTATGAGTGAGTCATTGAATCATTCACTCAAGAGATTTGTTCAAAAACGCAGATTCATTCAGTAATGAAACAAGTGAAGTCTTTATGAGTGAGTCATTGAATCATTCACTCAAGAGATTTGTTCAAAAACGCTGATTCATTCAGTAATGAAATGAGTGAAGTCTTTATGAGTGAGTCATTGAATCATTCATTCAAGAGATTTGTTCAAAAACGCTGATTCATTCAGTAATTTAATAAATGAAGTCTTTATGAGTGAGTCATTGAATCATTCATTCAAGAGATTTGTTCAAAAACGCTGATTCATTCAGTAATTTAATAAGTGAAGTCTTTATGAGTGAGTCATTGAATCATTCACTCAAGAGATTTGTTCAAAAACGCTGATTCATCCAGTAATTTAATAAGTGAAGTCTTTATGAGTGAGTCATTGAATCATTCACTCAACAGATTTGTTCAAAAACGCTGATTCATTCAGTAATGAAACAAGTGAAGTCTTTATGAGTGAATCTTTGAATCATTCATTCAACAGATTGATTCAAAAACGCAGATTCATCCAGTAATGAAACAAGTGAAGTCGTAATGAGTGAGTCATTGAATCATTCACTCAAAAGATTTGTTCAAAAATGCTGATACATTCAGTAATGAAACAAGTGAAGTCTTTATGAGTGAATCTTTGAATCATTCATTCAACAGATTGATTCAAAAACGCAGATTCATCCAGTAATGAAACAAGTGAAGTCGTAATGAGTGAGTCATTGAATCATTCACTCAAAAGATTTGTTCAAAAATGCTGATACATTCAGTAATGAAACAAGTGAAGTCTTTATGAGTGAGTCATTGAATCATTCATTCAAGAGATTTGTTCAAAAACGCAGATTCATTCGGTAATGAAACAAGTGAAGTCTTTATGAGTGAGTCATTGAATCATTCATACAAGAGATTTGTTCAAAAACGCTGATTCATCCAGTAATGAAACGAGTGAAGTCTTTATGAGCGAGTCATTGAATCATTCATTCAACAGATTTGTTCAAAAACGCTGATTCATTCAGTAATGAAACAAGTGAAGTCTTTATGAGTGAATCTTTGAATCATTCATTCAACAGATTGATTCAAAAACGCAGATTCATCCAGTAATGAAACAAGTGAAGTCGTAATGAGTGAGTCATTGAATCATTCACTCAAAAGATTTGTTCAAAAATGCTGATACATTCAGTAATGAAACAAGTGAAGTCTTTATGAGTGAGTCATTGAATCATTCATTCAAGAGATTTGTTCAAAAACGCAGATTCATTCGGTAATGAAACAAGTGAAGTCTTTATGAGTGAGTCATTGAATCATTCATACAAGAGATTTGTTCAAAAACGCTGATTCATCCAGTAATGAAATGAGTGAAGTCTTTATGAGCGAGTCATTGAATCATTAATTCAACAGATTGATTCAAAAACGCAGATTCATCCAGTAATGAAACAAGTGAAGTCTTTATGAGTGAATCTTTGAATCATTCATTCAACAGATTCATTCAAAAACGCAGATTCATCCAGTAATGAAACAAGTGAAGTCGTAATGAGTGAGTCATTGAATCATTCACACAACAGATTCATTCAAAAACGCAGATTCATCCAGTAATGAAACAAGTGAAGTTGTAATGAGTGAGTCATTGAATCATTCACTCAAATCAAGTTTAAATAATTCAGATGAATTAAACATTAAAAATAGACTGCATCAATTAGCATTTTGTCAGAACCTCTAGTAAATTACATGTTGTGTGTGTGTGTGTGGGGTGTGTGTGTGTGTGTGTGTGTGTGTGTGTGTGTGTGTGTGTGTGTGTGTGTGTGTGTGTGTGTGTGTGTGTGTGTGTGTGTGTGTGTGTGTGTGTGTGTATTAAAGCACATGCTTGTGAGTAAATGTGCTTTCCCATGATGCACTTCAGGAGTGTGTTGAGTTCAGCTTCACAGTTAAAGTTAATGACAAGCTCCTGTCCTGTTTCAACCCCGTCACGGTCTCATTTAGGTGACAGTACAAGCTCCATCATACGGTTTGATCTTCTAACTGACATCAGTAGGATCTCTATCACCATCACTAATACTAACCCACACACACACTCCAGTTTTATTACATATACTCTTAAAAATAAAGCTTCTAAAAGTTTTTCGCAGCAATGCCGTTGAAGAACCATTTTTGTTTTCACAAAAAACCTTTCAGATCCTTGAACAGCTCGTAAAAGAACTATTTTTTCTTAGTGTGAAGAACATTTGAATAATCTAAAGAACCTTTTGTGGAATGGAAATGATCCATGGATGTTAAAGGTTGTTCATGGAACTATCGATCCCAATGAGAAGCTTCATTTTTAAGAGTGTTATTAACAAAAATTACAAATTTGTCATGTTTCTTTTTTATGAATATTATTCACGCCACTTGCATTCACAAAACAGGTGTCAGACATTATTATTTAAATCGATTAAAGTCATGAAATGATCAAGATTAAGAAGAAAAAAAATATTGTTCCTGCTCAGAATCATTCAATAATACAAAAACAACATTAGCTGAAAGATGATTTATCAGATGTGACATCACAAGAAAATATATGTGTATTTATAATTTCTTGTATTTGTCTTTACAAATTATGCAATTACTAGTATTAATTAGATATTTCATGAGGGAATAGTTTAATAAACTGATATCCCAGTGCTTTTACAGTTGTAAATTCTAGCAAATTCTGAGTGAAAATTGTTTAAAAGTAAATCGTGCACAATTTTTGTATTATTTATTCATAATAAAAACTTATTTTGTCTTCTCATTTAATATTCAGTTTCACTCAGAAATGCACTGCAATAATTAAAATGGGTGTTGCATGTGTCCTATATAGTTCCCTAAAGCTCAGGTGTCTGTGAGTGTGTAAATCTTGGCGATTTAAATGTAATTCTGTATGAAATGTTCATTAACATCCTTTGGTCTAGTTCTTCTGATGCCTGAAAGTTAAAGGGGCCGAATGATGCTTTTCCTTTAGTGTGTATCCGTATGAGATCTGCCATGTTACAAAGCTCATAGATTTCCATAGCTTTTCCGACACGCTCTTGAGGTGTCTGGCCAATCAGAGCACTCTGAGCTTTACAAACGGAGAAACCAGAGCGTTTCAGACAGACTGGGAATGGAGGAGCTGCAATAATGTACATTATGTGAATATTAAAGCATGTTAACCTATTCTACCGCACCCGATGAGTAGCATAATGAACTTTTAAAATAGCATCATACGACCCCTTTAAGTGTGACTTTAAGTGTGTGTCTCTGTATCTTTGAGCTGCCTGCCGCTCTCAGTTATCAGTTGGATTGTTTCTTCTGTTGCTTGTAACTGATGGACTGATGACTTTATCTCCGTAAGCTCCAGTGTAGGTTGGAGGTGCTTAAAGACGATCGCCGCGGCCATAGGACCTTCAGTTCTCGAGTAACTATCCCAGAACCATCAGACAAACTCTCTCTCTCTCTCTCTCTCTCTCTCTCTCTCTCTCTCTCTCTCTCTCTCTCTCTTCTTTTCTTTTGCTCGCCACTTCTTTGTGTCATTTCCTAATCTTATTTTGCTGAATATATGATACATGGGTAACTCTTTACAATAGGGTTCAGCTACATGAACTAACAGTGAAAAATACTTCTGCAGCATGTACTAATCTTACATATTAATATTAATTCCAACATTTACTAATATATTATCTAACAACTATGAACTAACAATGAAATGTATTGCTTGTTGATAGTTAATGGATATGAGACCTTATAAAAAAATCACCATAAAAGTTAAAGATTCAAAAATGAAAATTCTGTCATTAATTCCTCAACCTCATGTCGTTCCAAACCCGTAAGACTGTTCATCTTCTGAACACAAGTGAAGACGAAATCCAAGAGCGCTCTGAGCCCTCCACTTTCAAGGTCCAGAAAGGCAGTAAAGACATTGTTGAAATAGTCCATGTGACTCAACCTTAATATTATGAAGTGATGAGAACTATTTCTTCTCATCTGTGTCAGTCTTCTCCGCTGCTGATGTACACTCTAAAAAATGCTGGGTTAAAAACAACCCAAGTTGGGTTGAAAATGGACAAACCCAGCAATTGGGTTGTTTTAACCCAGCGTTTGGGTTAAATGTTTGCATATAAAACAACCCAATCTTTGAGTTAAAACAACCCAATTGCTGGGTTAGTCCATTTTCAAACCAACTTGGGTTGTTTTTAACCAAGAGTGTAGTAAATACAGTGCAAAGCTTCCGAGTTCTACACCAGAACGTCGGTTTTGAGTGTCGGACGACTTAGTTTGTCCTGTGTGTTCCACAACATTGGCTCTAATCGGACACCGTCTTGGGTTTTTTTTGGGGCCGATTCAACATGTAGAATCGGTGTCGGGGCCGTCAGTGAGAGAGAGAACTCTGATTGGCTGTTCAGAATGGCGAGCCGGTAGACTGGGTAAACCCAACCGGATCTGCCGGCGATTTGATTTCGCTCTGCAGCTCAGAGGCTGGAAACCTGTACATATTTCTATCCTGCTTCTGTTACAAATTTGCGGGAACCAATCACAAACCGGCTTATCCACCTGGCGCGCTATTGGCAGGTTTAACACAATGACGGATAGAGAAGCGATGGATTGTTGGTCTGTGTAGTAAAGCTTGTTTGTACGGGAAGAAGGAGGTGGGAACCGGCGAACGTTCAAAAAATTTTAATAAACAAATGAAAAATAAAATGGCGGCGGCAGCCCCTCGCGGTCGACTGCCGCCTACACAAAAACACAAAATGAAAATAAAAAGCTGCAGCCCCTCACGGACGACTGCAGCAACACATAACAAAACGTAAATCAAACACAACACAAAATCCAGGCCTGGTCCTCTCTCGTCCCTCACTGTCGTCGCTCCTCCTTTATACTCCCTCACTCCTCCACGAGGGCCGAGATCGCTGCGGCTCGCAGCTGGCGCTCATCCTCTCTGATGAGCGCCGCCTCGTCCCGCCCTCACGATCCCTCGACCTCGCTGCTCGCCACAATCTGATTGGGTGATGGACTATCCAATTGCAGAGTCATTTGAACTATGCCCGTTCATCACGCGTCTCTTGTGAATACAGAGCAGACTTCCCCAGACTAAAGTTCAATCTTAAAAGATTGAGCTTGCTCTAAAACTCTCTTCCGTATGAGATTAGACATGTGGAATCTGTTAGTGTTTTTAAATGTCTTCGTAAAACTCACTTTTTTAGACTTGCTTATATGTGACTTCATAGTTTTTTATTAGTATATTGTATTTTTTTACATCTGGTTTATGTTTGTAGTATGTTTAATATTTATCTCTTTTACTTTTACACTGTGTCCTTTTTGTAAAGCGCTTTGAGAAGTTGCTTTTAAAGGCGCTATATAAAATAAAGTTTATTATTATTATCATTATAACCAACTATCGGCGGAGGGTAAAGGTACTGTTGTTTCACCCTTTTGAAAGTTTGTTGAGGTTGTGTTCCCACATCGTTAGGAAATTTGGATAGCTTGAATGACTGTCAACTGTTGAATGTCAATAAGCCATGTTTCCATCCACCTATTTTTATGCGCATTTTGGGATATCGCATCAAAAAATGCTGAATGGAAACGCCAATATGCGCATGAATTCTCGTTTCAGTCGGATACATTTTCTATCCGATACGAAAACGTGCGCATAAACTACAAGGGAAATGCATAAAGTCCCGTTTGTTTACTTCGAACCGGAAGACCAGTACTTAATACCAATAGGAAACATCGCTATTTTAGGGATTTCTTGCGCTCAAAAAGTATTCTCATCACTTCATAACATGAAGATTGAACCACTGGAGTCACATGGACTATTTTAACGATGTCTTTACTACCTTTCTGGGCCTTGAAAGTGTTCATTACATTGCTGTCTATGGAGGGACAGAAAGCTCTCGGATTTCATCAAAAATGTCCTCATTTGTGTTCTGAAGATGAAGGTCTTACGGGGTTGGAACGACATGAGGGTGAGGAATTAATGACAGAAATGTCATTTTTGGGTGAACTAGCCCTTTAATACAGCATGAAAAGCCACAATGTTAGTAGCATAATGGTGATTTCAGCCTGAAAAGTGCTTATTCCTGAACCTGCCACAAACAACGAGTCAGATTACTGGAACCCTTGAGCATTTCTGTTTGTTTATTCACCTTTTTTTATCAGAAGCGATAGTGTTTTGGGGGTTTTGCTGACATCATCATCTTGTTTGATTTATGATCCCCTGCGTTTTGCTCTTTCAGCTGTTCTGTGCGTCTCTCTCACATGTTTCATGAGCTGTGTGGCGCTCTGGGTCTTGCGCTCTCGTAACTGTCTTCCTCTCCTCGTTTGGCTCTTCAGTCGTTCTTCACTAGACTGTGTCCGCTTCTCCTCGGGCAGCAGGGACATATATCACTCTCTCATCCTCTCTCTTTCACGCTGTAGAGCACTAGACAGTCTATTAGATCTTTCCTATCACTGATTATAGGGTGGTTTTCACAAGTACAGTCATCACAAACGCCAGGAACCACTACTCAAGTCCAGAAGAGACACGCAACAAATGTTACAGAGGTTACAGAGACGATGATGTTTTTAAAAGAGAAGAAAGTATGAATGAAAGGAGAAAGGAAATAAGACACTTCAATAGGTTTCTATATATAGAACTCTAGGGCTCTTGACTCAATTTTAAATAATCCTTTATGCCAAAAAGGTTCAATGTGTGACCCTGGACAACAAAACCAGTCATAAGGGTCTTTTTTTATTTTTATTGATTAATAAATAAATGCTAAATAATTAAGCTTTCCATTGATGTATGGTTTGTTAGGATAGGACAATATTTGGCTGCGATACTATTTGAAAATCTGGAATCTAAAGGCCTGTTCACACGGGACGATTTTCACGCGTGCCGACGTTTAACGCCTCGTGACTAAACAAAGGGCACCAATGTGAGCAGTCCCGCAGTTTCTCTTGAAGCCGATACGGAAGTGACTTCAACTGCAATTCATTGACTAGCCACTAGACACTAGAGAATCTCATTGAACTCATGTTAAAATGCCCAACTTTACAGCAGAAGAACACATGTTTACAGTCTGGGACACATTGTGCTTTTGGTCTATACGGCTAATTTTGCCCTTCATGACGACTGTGAGGGGGTGAACTCGTTTGTTTACATTATATAAAGCCTTAAAGTTCTGCATATTTAAGGGCGTGGCCACTTTGAGTGACAGGTGGATTGCCGTTTGTCTGCTGTCTGTTAGTCATCGTGTCACTTCAGCTCCGCCCACGTCCCGCCTCTTTGCCCATTTTCAGTTATCCGGGAGTGATGCGCTGACAAGATAGCAACGGCCAGCTCGACCCTACTTTACGCTTCACAACTGCTCTTCAGAATCCTATGGGTGATGCCACGGACACTACGTCCATATTTTTTTACAGTCTATGGTGTGAACACTAAATACGTGCCGAAAAACGTCTCAAAAAATGCTGGCGATAAGTGCGCACGATATTCATCCCGATGTGTGCAGGCCTTTACGCTTCTGACACTCGCTTGTCACACAGAAGAAGAAGAGAGACAGTATTTACGTGCTTGCCAGCATTAGCAGCTCATCTTCTTCTTTGTGTACGTACTTCTTTATAAGTCAATCGTTTACATTATATAAAGCCTTAAAGTTCTGCATAATTAAGGGCGCGGCCACTTTGAGTGACAGGTGGATTGCCGTTTGTCTGCTGTCTGTTAGTCATCGCGTCACTTCAGCTCCGCCCACGTCCCGCCTCTTTGCCCATTTTCTGTTATCCGGGAGTGATGCGCTGACAAGATGGCGACGGCCAGCTCGACCCTACTTTACCTACTCTACTTTTAAAAGCGTAATAAAATTTTAAAAAAAAAACATTGATACGACGAAGAAGAAGTACGTACACAAAGAAGAAGATGAGCTGCTAATGCTGGCAAGCACGTAAATACTGTCTCTCTTCTTCTTCTGTGTGACAAGCGAGTGTCAGAAGCGTAAAGGCCTGCACACATCGGGATGAATATCGTGCGCGCTTATCGCCAGCATTTTTCGAGAGGTTTTTCGGCACGTATTTAGTGTTCACACCATAGACTGTAAAAAAATATGGACGTAGTGTCCGTGGCGTCACCCATAGGATTCTGAAGAGCAGTTGTGAAGCGTAAAGTAGGGTCGAGCTGGCCGTTGCCATAACTGAAAATGGGCAAAGAGGCAGGACGTGGGCGGAGCTGAAGTGACGCGATGACTAACAGACAGCAGACAAACGGCAATCCACCTGTTACTCAAAGTGGCCACGCCCTTAATTATGCAGAACTTTAAGGCTTTATATAATGTAAACGAATGAGTTCACCCCCTCACAGTCGTCATGAAGGGCAAAATTAGCCGTATAGACCAAAAGCACAATGTGTCCCAGACTGTAAACATGTGTTCTTCTGCTGTAAAGTTGGGCATTTTAACATGAGCTCAATGAGATTCTGCTCCTTCTGGAGTCTGTCTCTAGTGGCCAGTCCATGAACTGCAGTTTAAGTCACTTCCATATCGGCTTCAAGCGAAACCGTGGGAGGTTGACGCTCGGTTCACACCCAAGCGATTTTCACTGGCGATGGTGAACGTGCAAATTCAATAGATGGCGCTCCCGGTACACAAGGTGGTGCTGCGGCACTTTACGCTTCTGACACTCGCTTGTCACACAAAAGAAGCATTGCAAAAACCATTCACACACTTATTGCTAACTGGCAAGCAGCATTAGCAGCTCATCTTCTTCTTTGTGTACGTACTTCTTCGTCGTATCAGTGTGTGCTCAGCAAGACCGTTTTGTGCTTGAGCGCCACCAAGTGGTGTTTTACTGTAACTTCAGCAGCTCCAGGCACATGAACAAAAGCGCCGATCTCATGGGTCGGACAGTGTCAAAACCAAAAAACGAACCAAAGGCGTTTTTTTTTTTTTTTAATGACGCTTCTACGCCTGCCGTTTTGCGTGTCCGTGTCGCACACTCACATTGCCTCCCTTTTCTTTAGTCATGAGGCGTTAAACATCGGCGATAAACACGTGTAAAAATCCTCCCGGTGTGAACAGGCCTTTATGTGGCGCAGCACCACCTTGTGTACCGGTAGCGCCATCTACTGAATTTGCACGTTCACTCGGCAAATCACCAGTGAAAATCGCTTGGGTGTGAACACAAAAGCGCTGGCGATAAGCACACACAAAAATCATCCCGCGCACATAGGCCTTAAGGGTGCAAAACAATCAAAATGTTGAGAAAATCGGCTTTAAAGTTGTCCAGAAGAAGTCCTTAGCAATGCATATCACTACTAATAATAAAAAAAAATTATATTTACGGTAGGAAATTTACAAAATATTTTCATGGAACATGATCTTTACTTAATATCCTTGGGCCAGTTCAAAACATTTAATCTGGATCAAAATGATCTGGATTTGGAAATCCCATGTTTTGCTATCCAGGATCAGGTAATCCATCTTACTTTTGTGCCGGTTTTTCAAAGCAAAATTGGATTGGATCACCCTGATCCAGATATACACCTTTTCAGATGACCAAATCCGGATTACTAGTGCTCTACGGAGCCCCTAAAGGGACATGGTGATTTTAAATGCTTTTACGTTCTCTCAGAAAAGTTTTGCGTAGCGTTCACCCGAGAAACCTTTTGACTGGTTCATCTCTTATAATTGATAAGAAGTAAAAAGTCTTATAAGTGTTAAAAAAAAAAAAAACATTTTAAATGTAATATACTATTTTTGTTTGATATTTACAGCTGTTTGGGGATTCTTTTATATGGCTAAAAAAAAATGTACTTTGACTGTAGGCTACCGAAAGGCTAGCCTAATGTCTACTTCTAATTTATTACTTTAACAATTACCCTAACTAATCAAGAGCAAAATAACATAATATGTGTTTGTGTATTATTTTGACCAGTTTTAAAGTTTTACTACATTTTCTTCCTGGAATCCACCTTGAAATCCTACCCCCTGTTGGGATCAGGATGATCCTGTTTTTTTGGATCAAAGTTATCCAAATCCTACTGACAAGTTTTGAACAACACAAACCGAAGTTTTGATCCAGATTAAAACTAGGATTGGATTCTGTGATCTAATCTGATTTCAGATCCCTTCTTTCCCTTTTGAACAACCCATTTTCAAGATTTGATCCAATCCGATAGCCGATAACTGGCCCCTAATGATTTTTGGCATAAAAGAAAAATGTATAATTTTGACCCATACAATGTATTGTTGGCTATTGTCACAAATATACCCGTGAGACTTAAGACTGGTTTTGTGCTCCAGGGTCACATATGTCTTAAATAATTGCAGAATACTTTCAAGTTCAAGTTAAAGTATGTTTACGAGGTGCTTAATTCATAATATTTATTTAAAACTCAAATTGAAATAATTCAAACTAAATCCATCAAATGATCTCATGATGGAGCCACTAAAAGTTTCTATGGCCTATATGTAGTGCCTGAAAGAACCCTTTATGGTTCCATATTTTTGAACTTACATATTTTTATCATGGGAATATGGCGGATTCAGTCTTTTTAAAATCAGATGAAGTTGTATGTTATTACGTCTTTGATATTTCTTCTGAATCTCACTAGCGTTCACAAGTTTGGGGTCAGTACGAGTTTTTTCATCTTTTTGAAAGAAACTGTTTTATTCACCAAGGATGCATTTTGCATAAATTGATCAAAAGGGACAGTAAAGATTTCATAATTTTATTTTTATTGTGAATCAATTTCCACAAAAACTATTTTCAACACTGATAATAATCATGAAGGTTTCTTGATCATCATATCAGAATGATTTCTGAAGGATCATATGACACTGAAGACTGGAGTAATGATGATAAATCTCAGGAATAAATGACATTTTACTATATATATTCACATTTGTAATATTTCATAATTTTACTGTATTTTTGATCAAATAAATGCAGCCTTGGTGAGCAGAAGAACTTCTTTGAAAAACCTCTTACCGACCCCAAACATTTAAACGGTGGTCTGTTTCTCCTCATTACATCCCAGAATCCTCAGCTCCATGTTTGTCTCTGAGTGTCATAATGACTGACGGCAGCATGACATGGCTTGTACTGTTATACTTATCTCATAAACGCTCCATAAAACGAATTTAAACAATATTTTCTTCCCTTCTGTTCTTTCTTCAGGTGCAGTCACGATGCAGCAGCAAGGAAAACATCTTACGAGCAAGTAGGTCTCAAATTTACTTCTGCAATATTCAGTGTCACCAGTTTTAGTCGTCAAGCCTGATGATAAATATGCCAATATTTGGTATCAGCAGTTATTTCGCTCGATTAGTATCACGAGACAGACAGCATAAAGTCTGGTGCATATTATAATACAAATTATAATAATGAGATTGGATTAAAAAGACCGTAAAAGAAGCATTCGTTGAGTTTCCTGTGTGGTATTCATATCATTTCTGCATCAATACAGCCTCTTTATGTAGATATCAGCGTCAGACGCTGGAAGCCCCATCAGATGAGCATTATTTGTATATATGATGTGTTTAGGATTGTGTGTGTATTTGAAGGTCATAGTGCGGTGGACATCACCAAAGTGGCTCGGAGACACCGCATGTCTCCATTTCCTCTCACCTCTATGGATAAAGCCTTCATCACTGTGCTGGAGATGACCGCAGTTCTGGGCACTGAGATCATTAACTACAGAGGTACACACACACACACACACACACACACACGCGCATGTTTCAGACCATCTGCTCGGGTTCTTGTGATGGATTTCTTTTTCCTTCTTACACTAACAAAAAATAAAAAAGCACCACCATGTTTTTATATTGTCTGATACTGTCACTGTACTAAAGTGCACCAGAGTATCTTTTGTGAGTTTAATCTTTTGTGTGTGTGTGTGTGTGTGTGTGTGTGTGTGTGTGTGTGTGTGTGTGTGTGTGTGTGTGTGTGTGTGTGTGTGTGTGTGTGTGTGTGTGTGTGTGTTTAATGTTTTTTGGCTGTTGAAAGTGAGTCTTACAGTATGTGACATGTAGATCATATCAGTGTGTGTTAATCTGCTGTGATATCGATCCTTCTGTAATCTGATTATCTAAACTTCAGTGTGTGTGTGTGTGTGTGTGTGTGTGTGTGTGTGTCTGAGTGCGTGCGTGCGTGCGTGCGTGCATGCGTGCGCGTGTGTGTGTGTATGAGTGCGTGTGTTTGTGTGAGTTTGAGTGTGTTTGTGTGTGTGTGGGCATGTTTTTGTGAAATATCAGGACACAAATGTGTATAATGACATGGGTATGACAGGTATTACAAAAAGAGGGTGAAATATGAGGATGTTCCCCATGTCCTCACTTTTCAAAATGCTTATATTTCACAATGAATGAGGTTTTTTTCACAGAAATAAACTGTGCAGTTTCCTGTGATGGGTAGGTTTAGGGGCAGTGTGTGTGTGTGTGTGTGTGTGTGTGTGTGTGTGTGTGTGTGTGTGTGTGTGTGTGTGTGTGTGTGTGTGTGTGTGTGTGTGTGTGTGTGTGTGTGTGTGTGTGTGTGTGTGTGTGTGTGTGTGTGTGTGTGTGTGTGTGTATAAAAACCATTACGCCTATGGAATGTCCCCACATTTCACAAAAACTCCCCTGTGTGTGTCTGTGTGCGTGTGTGTTTGTAATATTATATTATTATATTATATCATAAATGATACAGTGTGCTGAGATGATCTTAGTTCAGTTCACTTCACAAATGCATTTAGAGAGAGATTAGTCGCCATACTGTAAAAACAAACACAAAAAAACTTTGTAAAAAAATTTATTTGCGCAAATGCTACAAGTAAAAACCCTTTTGTTGTTGTTTAACGGCAAGTTTCCTTACTATATATACGGTGAAAAACTATAATAGATCTATATTAAAGGTGCTGTATGTAAGTTTTTCACTTTACTAAAGCATAAAAATAGCATTATATGCTTGCAGATATGTAGGAAACAAGCGAAATGTATCTTGTTTCTCAGAAGAACAATGCTACAGCCAGTTATTCTACTTTGAAATGTGCATTCCGTGTCGAAATGTCTGTTTTTGTTTTGGTCTGTGTGATAATGCACGCCGCCAGTTTACCCAATAGTATTTCGACACCACAGGTTGCCAGTTGGCAGAAAATGCATCGTATTGCAGCGGCCATGGAAGCCAGCAAACAAACTGGGTCAGAGATTGCAGATTCTCCACGACCTAAAAAGCCTCAGCATCCATTTAACAATGTCCATGAACAAGAGATTATTAAAACGCAGATAAATCAACTCATCATCTTACAGTGTTTGGCGTCAGTTTGTCCCCACTTTAAAGGCCTTTGCACACTGAGTCCGAAATTCGCATGCAAAATTTTTGCACGTCAAAAAATACATTCGACCTCACGTTATGTCAATCACGCTTGCACACTGCCAGGGGCGTACATTTCATCTAAAAGTTGGGGGGGACAATAAACATGAAATTACTCAAGAGCAATTTTTGAAGGGGACACAAATAATACAGCCAAAATCGTACTTGTAAGGATATGTGTACCACAAAAACAAAACAAAAAACATTTCGTACTTATTTGGCGTTTGGTGTACTGAAAAATCATCTAATGTCCGTTTTTCTTTTCTCTGTCATTTTATTTGACCAACAACACAAAGAGATAGTAGTTTAAATACCATTAAGGTTCACCACGCAGTCATATTATAATTATTACATTATCTTGCGTCCTCCACAGTATTTTATACTATGATATTCAGATATTTAGATATTCAACTGCAGAAGCCTCTGATCTGCCACTGATTATCATATTGAGCAAAACCCTACACAGATCTGACTGAACTTACGGTTTAGAATTAGCCAATTTTGGGAATTTGTGGGCGGGTTGCTTGAATTTTGGGTTCATTAGCCGATTATTCGTAATGAAAAACACAACAACAAAACAGTTCAATGACACACTCCCTTAAATAGGCGCTTTTACGCTTTGAAACCAAATCTTGGATAATCTTGTCTGTCAGCGGTTTGCTCGCTCGGCTCGTGCTGTATTGAGCAGACACGTTCAGTTTTTAATTGTTTTGTCAGTTCTCTAACTGAACTAAATTATGTTATTACTGTACAGCGGAGCGGGGCGGGGTGGCGGTGGGCAAGGGATGTTAACAGTGTTTTGCCTAATCTGTATTAAAGAGAAAAGAATCACTTCATCTGACGTTTAAAGTGAATAAAATAGCCTTGACAGCTACTACTGGTGTTTCACAACTGCTGTCTGAAGAGTCTTGTTCTCTCCCCAAACTTGTGTGGTAGTTTTTCTTCGGTCTATGGGTAACGCTAGTTGTGGTGCGGTGGATCAAACCACTGTGAGGCAAGGGGGGAGGGGGGACTCAAAATGTTTCTAAACTTAAAACGCATTTTTTGTCCCGTTTGCGTTTGTATTGTTTTACTACTTACACATTTATTTTAAGTATATATTGTTATATTATTTACAATACTCAGCATGGTTTTTAGGGGGGGGCACCCCCCCGTCCCCCCCTCGATTGACGCCCCTACACACTGCCTCCGAAACTTTCGTCCGTCAAAAAAAAAAATTTGGAACAGATCCGTTTTCCCATCTACACTGCTGATGCCCAACCTAAAACTGCTGGCAATGGTGGTGAATGAATCACCAGTGCTCAGATACCTACAATTATATATACAAATATTATTGTATCAAAAATACTATTAATATTATTATATCACAGCTATAATTATAGCACACCAAGTCCATGTAAACCGTGTGTGTGTGTGTGTGTGTGTGTGTGTGTGTGTGTGTGTGTGTGTGTGTGTGTGTGTGTGTGTGTGTGTGTGTGTGTGTGTGTGTGTGTGTGTGTGTGTGTGTGTGTGTGTGTGTGTGTGTGTGTGTGTGTGTGTGTGTGTGTGTGTGTGTGTGTGTGTGTGTGTGTGTGTGTGTGTGTGTGTGTGTGTGTGTTTGTGTGTGTGTGCGTGCGTGTGCGCACGGATCCCTTAGACATACTGCCAGTCTCTGTTCAGGATCAATTGATTCACGGAAACTGGTGGTCTTCTTTTTAATATGTGGGTCCAGTATCGCTAGCAAAGCCTCAAACTGGGCCACTGGCATTCTAAAGTAAACTTTGAATTGGTCTGGATAATCACGCAGCTCCTTGATAAGGTGGTGGAACTCTCCTTCCTCTCTACGCGATCGCAGGAGTGGATGATGGAACCATTATTTCCTCTTTCTTTTTCTCTCTTTAAGAAGAGAGAGGACAAAAAAATCATCCTCACTACTTGAAGACGGCATTTTGTATTGTTTTGTGTTTTTTTTCCGTAACGCATTCATTAATAGGCATCAGACTCAGTGTGCAAGGTCTCTGTGCGTGACGAATTTTTCGGATCACAAATACAAAAAAACGCATGACTCAGTGTGCAAAGGTCTTAACCCCCAATTTCCACCGGCTGTGTTACGGCTCCGGCACGTCGGCAGAGTCAATAGGTTTCCATTAAAGTCAATGAGTGTATTTCCACTGAATGCGGTACAGCTGCGTTCCGACTCCGGCGATCCGCAGCCCTCCGGAGCAGATACGCAGAGCTTCTATTTTTGCCGGATGCCGGAGCGCTCCGCAGCACTACAGGGCAGAGTACGCAGGACAGGAAGTCGAGTGACAAAACAGAACAGCCAGAAACAAAATAAAAGATCTGTTTAATTTTCAAAATAAAATACACCGCGCTCATATTTCCCTACACTACACCTTGAAAACGTCATAATGGGCGGAGACAGGCTTGTTTTAACCTCGTTGACACGATGGATGAAGAAATGCTGATTATTGAGGTACAGAATCAACCCATCATCTATGACCCCTTACATCCTTTTTATAAGGACAACATTAAAAAGGATGGAAAACTGTTCCTGGTTTGGTAGTTCTGTTTATAGAAACTCCATATCGCGCGATCACACCAGAATTCGCGAGATTACATGGGGCCTCGTGACGTCAGCTGTCAGTCATGACCGCAGCCGTTCCGCAACAAATCCGGACCTGGTGGGTATTGACGGCCGACGGAACACGGAGCTGTCACGCAGCGGAGCCGTTCCGCAGCCGTAACGCAGCCGGTGGAAATTGGGGATTAGTCTCTTTGGCTTTCATTGTCAATTGAACTCGCTCATGTTGCGTGTCCTCAAGCTGGCAAACCACGTGAGCGTCGGGTCTGAGGAGGAGCGGGCAGGAAAACAACGGTCTTATTTTGAATTTAGACTGCAGTACCAATTTCGACCACTAGCTGTCAATCCTACATACCGCACCTTTAAGTAATTTTACTGTAAAATACTTTGGACGTAAAAATGAGCAGTCATCTTAAAATTGACTCTGAAATCGCAGCATTCTGCAATCAGATATTATGCTAGAATGACACTAAAATGTATAATTGACAGTTTTCCCATGAAGGGTAAATGATTTCCCTGCATTGCTGTGTTAATTTCATTGTCTCTCTAATTTCATGTTTCCATCTGGTCGATTAGTATTACAAAATTGACTTTTGACAGCATAAAGTCTGGTGCATATTTTGTCTTTATGTGTGAATGAATGACGAAAATGGGACAAAACAGAAATCAAGAGAAGCCAGCATCTAAAATGCACTGAATTAAAAAAATGTCCAATCATGTTTTGCATGCATATTATTTGCAGAAAAGCACAGCTAATCTTGTTCTCTGTGTTGTAGACGGCATGGGTCGAGTTCTGGCTCAGGACGTTTATGCCAAAGACAACCTGCCTCCGTTCCCAGCCTCCGTTAAAGACGGCTACGCTGTAAGAGGTGAGAACCCACATGACTGGATGAGTGAATCGTTAACTGGCGGTCTGACAGACCTGGTTAACTCACGCACTAGTGCCCGCATCAGGACTGCACATCGAAAGCATTACTCACGTCTGCTCGAGAGCGGTGCTTCAAACGTCTCTCAGGGGAAGAATGTCAAATGCTTCATTCATTTCTTATGGTCTTTGTGCTGGATGGGATTTTCCCTCTTAAAAATGTCATAACAAGAGCTTGTGCGGCGTAGACTTAAGCATTTGGGTTAATTGCATATTTATGAGCTCATGAGAACTACATGAGAATGAATCTCATTGGTTCTTGCTGAAGCTCAAACGTAATGCGTAACACAAGAATGAATCTCATTGGTTCTTGCTGAAGCTCAAATGTGATGCGTAACACAAGAATGAATCTCATTGGTTCTTGCTGAAGCTCAAATGTGATGTGTAACACAAGAATTAATCTCATTGGTTCTTGCTGAAGCTCAAACGTGATGTGTAACACAAGAATGAATCTCATTGGTTCTTGCTGAAGCTCAAACGTGATGCGTAACACGAGAATGAACCTCATTGGTTCTTGCTGAAGCTCAAACGTGATGCGTAACACGAGAATGAACCTCATTGGTTCTTGCTGAAGCTCAAACGTGATGCGTAACACGAGAATTAATCTCATTGGTTCTTGCTGAAGCTCAAACGTGATGCGTAACACAAGAATTAATCTCATTGGTTCTTGCTGAAGCTCAAATGTGATGCGTAACACGAGAATGAACCTCATTGGTTCTTGCTGAAGCTCAAATGTGATGTGTAACACAAGAATGAATCTCATTGGTTCTTGCTGAAGCTCAAATGTGATGCGTAACACAAGAATGAATCTCATTGGTTCTTGCTGAAGCTCAAACGTGATGCGTAACACAAGAATGAACCTCATTGGTTCTCCTGGAGCTCAAACGTGATGCGTAACACGAGAATGAACCTCATTGGTTCTTGCTGAAGCTCAAATGTGATGCGTAACACAAGAATGAATCTCATTGGTTCTTGCTGAAGCTCAAATGTGATGCGTAACACAAGAATGAATCTCATTGGTTCTTGCTGAAGCTCAAACGTGATGCGTAACACAAGAATGAACCTCATTGGTTCTCCTGGAGCTCAAACGTGATGCGTAACACGAGAATGAACCTCATTGGTTCTCCTGGAGCTCAAACGTGATGCCTAACACGAGAATGAACCTCATTGGTTCTCGCTGAAGCTCAAACGTGATGCGTAACACAAGAATGAACCTCATTGGTTCTCGCTGAAGCTCAAACGTGATGCGTAACACAAGAATGAACCTCATTGGTTCTCCTGGAGCTCAAACGTGATGCGTAACACGAGAATGAACCTCATTGGTTCTCCTGGAGCTCAAACGTGATGCCTAACACGAGAATGAACCTCATTGGTTCTCGCTGAAGCTCAAACGTGATGCGTAACACAAGAATGAACCTCATTGGTTCTCGCTGAAGCTCAAACGTGATGCGTAACACGAGAATGAACCTCATTGGTTCTCCTGGAGCTCAAACGTGATGCGTAACACGAGAATGAACCTCATTGGTTCTCCTGGAGCTCAAACGTGATGCCTAACACGAGAATGAACCTCATTGGTTCTCGCTGAAGCTCAAACGTGATGCGTAACACAAGAATGAACCTCATTGGTTCTCGCTGAAGCTCAAACGTGATGCGTAACACGAGAATGAACCTCATTGGTTCTTGCTGAAGCTCAAACGTGCTGACAGAATGACAGAATTTTCCTTTTTGGGTGAACTAACCTTTTAAGTTTCCATATAGCACCTTTTCTTCTAAGAGTGTACGGTGTTGTCTCTGTCCTGACAGCGGCTGATGGTCCTGGTGACAGATTTATTATCGGCGAGTCTCAGGCCGGAGAGCAGGTGAGAAAACGTGTCAAATGTAAAATACCATTTGAGAAATTCACCTTCAAATGTGAGGAAAATGATCCCTATGAACTGCTGTACCGTGTTTCCAGCCCACACACACCGTGATGCCGGGTCAGGTGATGCGGGTGACGACAGGCGCTCCTATTCCATGCGGAGCAGATGCTGTGGTTCAAGTAGAAGACACTGAACTCCTCAGAGAGTCTGAAGACGTGAGTTCTTTTATAAACCGCGATAATGCATCATTTAATCATTTTAAATTATGGATATACACTACCTTTCAACGTTTGGGGTCGGGAAGATTTTTTAATGTTTGAAAGTCTCTTCTGCTGCAAGGCTGCATTTATTTGACCAAAATACAGAAAAATTATGAATTTTTATTACAATTTAAATTAAGTGTGTTCTATGTGAATATATAGTAAAGTGTCATTTATATCCAGTGTTCATTTTCAGCATCATTACTCCAGTCTTCAGTGTCACATGACCCTTCACAAATCATTCTCATATGAGGAGAAACATTTATGATTATTATCAATGTTGAAAACAGTTGTGCTGCTTCATATTTTTGTGGAAACCGTGATACATTTGATTTTTCAGGATTCTTAGATGAGAAAGTTCAAAAGAGCAGCATTCATCTGAAATATAAAGCTTTTGTAACATTATAAATGTCACTTTTGATCAATTTAATGCATCCGGACTGAATTTAATTACAGAGGAAAATAAATCTTCTGAAGGTTATTGTGTTCATTTAAGTTTATGAATTTATATTATATAATATTACATAAATGTGCGTGTATTAAATATATTTGAAACATTTCTATTTTATTTTTTGTACACAAAATTTGCTGAAATTAAATACACATATTTTCAACTCAAAATCTACCTAAATTATTAGAATTCTGGCAATTAATTGGCCAAGCAGACCAACATTAGTTATCCACTAATAATCAGAAAAAATATTTACGTCTACCAATAATTTAGCCTGACGTCGTCATACTCAATTCTAGTCAGAATATGAGTCTGCTCCTGCTCCGTTGGGCTGTGATTATGGGGCGTGTTTAAACCGAACCAGGAAAGACCTCAATTGGCTAGACCTACAACCAATCAGAGCAACGGAGTGACGCATAACGTTAGTTGTCAAATGTAAACAGAACTCAACTGCACTGTTGCCAAATCCGTGGTTTTCCCGCGGGCTGTTTTTCCATGTACGCTGGTTGAAGCGACCCCAATTATGTGATATTTAGACCCAGGAATGTGAATTTTAGCAGGAAACCCTGCCAAAAAAACATATTTTAGCCCGCAAACGCCATTCTTTCCAGAGAACCCCCCTGGAAAGCTATTGGGCTTGTTTTAGGCTAGGTTTTGAGTAGCGATTGGGCGGGTTTTGTTGTGAAAACTTGGCAACCCTGTCTGCACGCACACTGGAAGATGTAGAAGAAGAAGATGAGTGTAAACAATCTTTGCCAGTGTTGTAAACAGAATGTACACGGAGGATACACGGAGTACTTACCAACACGATCATCATTTCTGAGAGAAATAGTAAAGGTGAACGCATATACGAACAAGTTCTCCGTTTATGAAAGGAATTCAACCCAAGCGCTCTTTGGTGACGTGGATGATTACGCTACTGTTGATCATCTGTCCATCATCGTATAAAGCACGCCCTGACAATTTGATTCGTCCGAACAGCTCTGGTTCCAGCGTAGTTGCTCCACAACGGTCAATTCCAGACCGAACTGCCACACACACACATACTAAAGCATAAACAAAACAAAATTAAGTCCAGGCCTGGTCCTCTCTCGTCCTTCACTGTCGTTGCTCCTCCTTTTATGCGTCCGAGCTCCTCATCTTCATCAATCATGCACTGGTCTCGCGCTGCTCTCTCACGGCTCTCGCTCGCCCTGCTTGTCACATACCCCCATCGCCCCTCGCAGGCCGGGGGTTATCCACGAGACTGCGCTCTACTCCCCCCAGGGCCAGTCTCAGAAGCTGCAGTACCTGGGGGTAAGGACAGAAGAGACGAGAGAACAGGAGACGGAAGCACAAGGAGCAATGGAGATGTGAGAGGGGAGGGGAGAGAGAATAAAAAAATTGGTTCGGTTCCCAGACACACTGCTCGGTCCTCAACCAACCAAGAGGCTCTTCCTCTTCCTCCTGACGGCCGGTGGTGGCTCCTCCGGTTGAGGGCAGCCGGCAGCGAATCCCGCTTTCCCTGCTCCTCCCCCATCATGGCAGACGGCAGCAGACTCCGACCCATGGCAAATGCCGGCGACTCCTCCGCTCCCTCTCGGACGGCAGCCACCCCACCTCGACCCAGGAGCACGGCAGCGAGCTCTCCGTCCCACCAGTCTTCACTCGCTCCAGCACCACCGCCTCGGGCAGCCACTCATGGTCTTCACTCTTCCACACAGCCCGACCTCCTCAGCACCGCGATCCCCCTCAGCAGCGAGGGCTCTCGGACAGCATGTCCTTCCTTCCTCCCGGGTTTCGGAACCAATGTAACGGGGTTCGTTGATATGGGAAGAAGGAGGTGGGAACCGGCAAACGTTTAACAAACTTTAATGAACAAATCACAAACGGAAAGTAAACGGACGGCTGCCACGCGCACACATAATAAAACAGAGAAAAGTCCAGGCCTCCTCCTCCTTTTATACTTCTGAGCTCCTCCGAGAGAGGATTCGAGACCGGTGTGACGCAATCATGCACCGGCCTCGCACCGCTCTCTCACGGCTCTCGCTCGCCCTGCTTGTCACAACTATAGATATAAAAATAAATAAACACACACAACAAAATTACTAAAACTTTAACGGAATATTAAAATAAAAACTACAATAGTACCTCAATGATAGTCAAATAACACTATAACAGCCGTCTATGTTGATTCCTCAGGGCACAGAAGAGCTGGAGGTGCGGATTCTGGTTCAAGCTCGTCCAGGTCAAGACATCAGGTGAGCGCCTGTGAGCGTCTCTCAGCTTGGCTCTGTGTGTCTCACGCGTGTCTGAAAGAGTCTGTTGCGTCTTCTGCAGGCCCATCGGTCATGACATTAAGCGTGGTGAATGCGTGTTGGCCAAAGGCACTCACATGGGCCCGTCTGAAATCGGTCTGCTGGCCACGGTGGGCGTCACGGAGGTGGAAGTGCAGAAGTTTCCCGTCGTGGCTGTGATGTCCACAGGAAACGAGGTGACATCACACACACGGCTCTTTATATCTCCAGTGTTTCTTAGTCAGCATCAATGAGTACAAATGGGGACTTTAGCTGAAAACTGCAGCACGCGCTTAAAATAAACAAAACGTCATCGTCCACCAGTGTGGATGCTAATTTATTTATAGTTATAGTTCTTGGTGTGAACGGGCCTTTATCACTTACTTACTAAGCAGTAAACTGTCTTTCAGCTGCTGAACCCGGAGGACGATTTACATCCCGGGAAGATCAGAGACTCTAATCGCTCTACACTACTGGCCACCATTCAGGAGCACGGATACCCCACCATCAACCTGGGCATCGTCGGAGACAAGTGAGCATCTTTCACCCTAGACTATACTATATAGGGGATAGGGAACGATCAGACAGTGCACTACATAGGGGATAGGGCACAATCGGACGGTGTACTATATAGGGGATAGGGAACGATCCAGACGGTGCACTATATAGGGGATAGGGAACAATCAGACGGTGCACTATATAGGGGATAGGGAACAATCAGACGGTGTAATATATAGGGGATAGGGAACAATCAGATGGTGCACTATATAGGGAATAGGGAACTATCAGACAATGCACTATACTAATGCACTGTACTATATAGGGGATAGGGAACAATCAGACGGTGCACTATATAGGGGATAGGGAACAATCAGACGGTGCACTATATAGGGGATAGGGAACGATCAGACGGTGCACTATATAGGGGATAGGAAACAATCAAACAGTGCACTATATTGGGGATAGGGAACAATCAGACGGTGCACTATATAGGGGATAGGAAACAATCAGACAGTGCACTATATTGGGGATAGGGAACAATCAGACGGTGCACTGTATAGGGGATAGGGAACGATCCAGACGGTGCACTATATAGGGGATAGGGAACAATCAGACGGTGCACTATATAGGGGATAGGGAACAATCAGACGGTGCACTATATAGGGGATAGGGAACAATCAGACGGTGCACTATATAGGGGATAGGGAACAATCAGACAGTGCTCTATATAGGGGATAGGGAACGATCAGACAGTGCACTATATAGGGGATAGGGAACGATCAGACAGTGCACTATATAGGGGATAGGGAACGATCAGACAGTGCACTATATAGGGGATAGACACAATAGCACAGCGCGGATGGTATTGCCATATCTTAAATCAGTGGAGGAGATTTAGTATGACGTGTCATTTGTAATGGTAACTGTTATCCTGGTGTCCCACAGCCCTGATGACCTGTTGAATGCTCTGAATGAGGGAATCAGTCGTGCCGACGTCATCATCACCTCAGGGGGCGTGTCTATGGGGGAAAAGGTACAAGACCTTTTATATTCGATCTATTGTGTTGGTAGCTTTGTAAAGACGAAATCAGCAGCTAAATGGTGTTTTTGTAATATTTGGTTTGATGATGTTCCAAATGCAGGAATGTCCTTGTAAAAGGAAAAACTGCAATGTTAGGAAGATGCATGGAAAAGCATAACACGTCCGAAGATGATGTGCAGACTTTGAGTTTGAATTAGTAATCACTGCTTTATACTGACATCTAGTGGCTGGATGGTAGTAAGACCCGCTGACCCCTTCAGATGAGATGTTTCTCACTGAGATTTTCACATCAAAGAGTTTTACACCTAAAGAAATGAGGTGCCTTGTACTTTACATAATTACAGATCTGTTTCAAATGATGTACACTCACAAGAGAATACTGTATTTCTTCAATCAGAAAACTTTATGTGTCACACAGCACAGTTTTTTGCAATTGGTCCAAGTTCACGGCATCATTAAGATGATTTTAAATGGATGTGTTCACAGGATTACCTGAAACAGGTACTTGATATCGATCTTCATGCTCAGATACACTTTGGACGTGTCTTCATGAAACCAGGGTGAGTCTTTGAAGAAACAGGTGACATCTGCGTAAAGACTGTACACGTGACGCAGATTCAGGGTGTTCTCACGCGCAAGACCTCCTTAAATGAAACAAACACCTCAACTGGATAGAATTATTATTATTGTTATTATTATTATTATTATTATTATTATTATTATTATTATTATTATTATTATTATTATTATTATTATTATTATTATTATTATTAGAAAAGTAATATAATAATAGAAATAATTATTAATTTCCGTTAATTATTATTTATATTATTATATTACTTTTCTAAAAAAAAATTTAATAAAGTTTAAAAAAAATGTGATTACTGGATATTAATAATTTATATATATTATATATATATATATATATATATATATATATATATATATATATATATATATATATATATATATATATATATATATTAGAACTAATTATTCATGTATATTAATTATTATTTATATTATTATTATATTACTTTTCTAAAAAAAATCTAATAAAGTAAAAAAATATATAAATAAAAATTACTGGATATTAATAATAGTATGATACTATGTATTTTTTATCAAATAGTAATATATTTTATTAATATCCAGAATAGAAAACTCCAAAAAAACAGAGTTGGATTTTTAATTGTATTATTTTGTTTCAATTTGTTATTTTTAATATAATTTTTTTGTTTTTTATTATTTATTTTTTGATTTAGAAAAAAGTAATATAATAAAATAAATAATCATTAATTTATATTAATTATTATTTCTATTATTATATTACTTTTCTAAAAATAATACTGGATAGTAATCAAATATATTACTATTTATTTTTTGATTAAATAGTAATATATTTTATTAATATCCAGTTTAACTGGATCGAAAAATAAAAACTCCAAAATATAGACAGTCAATTTTATTTTATATTACATTTTATTTATGTTATGTAATGTTATTATTTAATGTAATGTTTATTTTATTTCTTAGAAAAGTAATAGAATAATAGAAATAATAATTAATCAAAATAAATATGATATATTATCATCATTAACTGGTTCGAAATTGAATAGAAAAACTACAAACATGGATGCCAGTCCATTTAATTGATTTGTATTTATTATGCATTTATTTGATTTATTGTTTGTTTGTTTATTTAGATATAATAGAATCATGTCACAACTTCTTTACATGGATCATGCATTTTTGCATAAAGCACAGAAAGGCCTTTGAGAGTGTGTGTGTAGTTTACGATAGTTATACCAGAAATAGTGATGTCCTGTAATGAGCAAAACTGCTTGTTTGTTTTATTAGACTGAAAATAAAGTCAGCGTGCTATGAATTCATAATGCACAGCGAGATTATCCAGACTTAACGTGTCTCAGTGTGAAAACACCCTGATATTGAGTGTCAGACGATGAGAATCGCTCCACGTGGGTATTGAGCTCTGGTTTGTCTTCCGTTAGTCTCCCCACAACATTTGCCACTCTTGATATGGACGGGTCTCGAAAACTTATCTTTGCTCTGCCAGGTAGGGACGGTGAGAGAGTTTATTGGTGTATTTTTTCAAAACACATACTAGTCTGTAATTTAACACCGATTATGTTTCTTCGATGTAATGAGCACCGTCTCTCGTGCTTCACAGGTAATCCTGTGTCAGCGGTCGTAACATGTAACCTCTTCGTCATTCCTGCCTTGAGGAAGATGCAGGGAATCTTAGACCCGCGGCCCACCATAATAAAAGCCCGGGTAAGACCACCTTTGACTTCACCAGTCATAAAAACAGAGGACTTTTACGCACTGTAAGAATTAAAGAGCATAAACTTGTGTTCACATCTGTAATTGTGGAACATTCAAATCTATTGCCATGCATCCCTAATAAAAAACCCTCAAATCTGCTTGATTGTTTCCAGTTGTCATGTGATGTGAAGCTGGATCCACGTCCGGAGTATCACCGCTGTATTTTGACATGGCACCATCAGGAACCTCTGCCATGGGCACAGAGCACAGGTAACGGATCTATATCCCTCTTCTGACGCTTTCCCAAAAGATTTACTGATCCTGCCTATTGGATTCGTCCACGATAGATATGGGATAAGTGTCAAATCTTTACTGATCAACTAAAAACACAAAAAAAGTAACATTTAGAAAATCTCAAAACTAAACAAGTCAGACAGTGGGTGAACTGCGAAAAGGAGAACGCTGCAACAAATTCAAGCAAACAAAGAAAATGTTTTTCTCAACCCCCAGCAATAACAGGGAAAATATTTACTTTAAAGGGATAGTTCACTCAAAAATGAAAATGACCCAATGATTTACTCTCCCTCAAGTCATCCTAGGTGTGTATGACGTTCTTCTTTCAGACGAACACAATCAGAGTTATATTAAAAAGGTTCTGGCTCCATCATAAAAGTGCTTCTATCCATCATAAAAGTGCTTCTATCCATCATAAACGTGCATCCATCCACCATAAAAGTGCATCTCTCCATCATAAAAGTGCATCCATCCATCATAAAAGTGCATCCATCCATCATAAAAGTGCATCTCTCCATCATAAAAGGGCTTCTATCCATCATAAAAGTGCTTCTATCCATCATAAACGTGCATCCATCCACCATAAAGTGCATCTATCCATCATAAAAATGCATCTATGCATCATAAAAGTGCATCTATCCATCATAAAAGTGCATCTATCCATCATAAAAGTGCATATATCCATCATAAAAGGGCATCTATCCATCATAAAAGTGCATCTATCCATCATTAAAGTGCATCTCTCCATCATAAAAGTGCATCTATCCATCATAAAAGTGCATCTATCCATCATAAAAGTGCATCTCTCCAACATAAACGTGCATCCATCCATCATAAAAGTGCTTCTATCCATCATAAAAGTGCTTCTATCCATCATAAAAGTGCATCCATCCATCATAAAAGTGCATCCATCCATCATAAAAGTGCATCTCTCCATCATAAAAGTGCATCTATCCATCATAAAAGTGCTTCTATCCATCATAAACCTGCATCCATCCACCATAAAAGTGCATCCATCCATCATAAAAGTGCATCTATCCATCATAAAAATGCATCTCTCCATCATAAAAGTGCATCTATGCATCATAAAAGGGCTTCTATCCATCATAAAAGTGCATCCATCCATCATAAAAGTGCATCTCTCCATCATAAAAGTGCATCTCTCCATCATAAAAGTGCATCCATCCATCATAAAAGTGCATCTCTCCATCATAAAAGTGCATCTCTCCATCATAAAAGTGCATCCATCCATCATAAAAGTGCATCTATCCATCATAAAAGTGCTTCTATCCATCATAAAAGTGCATCTCTCCATCATAAAAGTGCATCTCTCCATCATAAAAGTGCTTCTATCCATCATAAAAGTGCATCTATCCATTATAAAAAAAAAAACCCTGGCGGCTTAGTGTGTAACTGATGGTAGCCTTTGTTACCTTGGTCCCAGCTCTCTGCAGGTCATTCACTAGGTCCCCTCGTGTGGTTTCGGGTATTTTTTTCTCGCCGTTCTTGTGATCATTTTGACCCCACGGGGTGAGATCTTGCGTGGAGCCCCAGATCGAGGGAGATTATCAGTGGTCTTGTATGTCTTCCATTTTCTAATAATTGCTCCCACAGTTGATTTCTATTGTCCTATTGCAGATTCAGTCTTCCCAGCCTGTTGCAGGTCTACAATTTTGTTTCTGGTGTCCTTTGACAGCTCTTTGGTCTTGGTCATAGTGGAGTTTGGAGTCTGACAGTTTGAGGTTGTGGACAGGTGTCCTTTATACTGATAACGAGTTCAAACAGGGGCCATTAATACAGGTAACGAGTGGAGGACAGGGGAGCCTCTTAAAGAAGAAGTTAAAGGTCTGTGAGAGCCAGAAATCTTGCTTTTTTGTAGGTGAGCAAATACTTATTTTCCACCATAATTAGCAAATAAATTCTTAAAAAATCAGACAATGTGATTTTCTGGATTTTTCTTTTCTCATTCTGTCTCTCATAGTTGAAGTGTGCCTATGATGAAAATGACAGGCCTCTCTCGTCTTTTTAAGTGGGAGAACTTACACAATTGGTGGCTGTCTTATCGTTTTTAGTCGTTGTATTCGTTTAGCCTGTGCTAATGTTTTGTATAAGTGTCTTTTGACCTTGTGTTGTAAATTGTTTTATGTAAAAAATTTTGTTGAAACATTTATAAATCGTTTTCTTCAACTTCCTCTTCCTGTTTAACTCCATGTCTGATAGGTCATCCCCTGGACACTTTTTTACTCACCAATACATCTGTGGTTGAACAACTGATTATCAAATCTAATTCTACCACCTGCACACTTGATCCTATCCCAACATACCTTCTAAAAACCCTTCTGCCTTCTCTCGTCCGACCCATTACTTATATTATAAATAGATCTCTTGCAGCTGGTTATGTTCTGCATGATCTAAAAGTAGCAGCTGTCACTCCAATACTAAAGAAGTCCGGTCTTGATAACATCATTCAGAATTATTACAGACCAATATCAAACCTCCCGTTCATTGCCAAATTGCTTGAGAAGGTAGTCGTAGCACAACTGCAATCTTATCTAGAGCAAAATAATCTTTTTGAACCACTTCAATCTGGTTTTCGTCCCTATCACAGTACAGAAACAGCACTTTTAAAAGTGCTAAACGATCTCCTTCTGGTTTCTGATTCTGGTGCACACAGTATCCTAGTTCTGCTCGATCTCAGTGCAGCCTTTGACACTGTGTGTCATTCCTCGCTCCTTTCACGACTATCTGCAATAGGCATCACTGGTGCTGCTCTTCACTGGTTGACCTTGTATCTATCTGATAGACAGCAGCTTGTAAGGATAGGTAAAGATCGATTACTATCACTCATGGTGTACCTCAAGGTTCTATACTTGGTCCTCTTTTATTTCTCATTTATGTGCTGCCGCTAGGTCAGATAATCAGACGACATGGTCTTGCCTTTCATAGTTACGCTGATGATATTCAGATTTATTTCACAGTTAAACCTAACTCAGTTTTCCTCTCGCTTCTGTTAACTCCTGCCTTCAGGAACTTAAAACCTGGATGACTGATAACTTCTTACAGCTTAATACTGATAAAACTGAAATCCTGTTGATTGGCCCTAAATCACAAAATTTGCCACGTGATGATGTTTTTATTGACATTGATGGTGTCCAAATTACTCTGAGAGCATTGCTTGACTCCACGTTATCTTTCGACTCACATATTGGTCAGACAGTTAAGTCATGCTTTTTCCACCTGCGAAATATTGTTTGTATCCGTCGATCCCTCAACTTTAACGATGCTGAAACTGTTATTCACGCTTTTATAACCTCCAGATTAGACTACTGTAACGCCTTATACAGCGGCAACTAAGGCTATACATTGCCTCCAAATGGTGCAAAACTCTGCTGCTCGGGCCCTAACATTTAATAAAACATCCGTACACATCACTCCCATCCTCAACCAACTTCACTGGCTTCCTGTGGCCAGTCGCATCGAGTTTAAACTGTTAGTTTTAGTCTATAAAGCCAGTCAAGGTCCTGTACCACAATATCTTGTGATTTAGTTCAACCATATGTTCCTGCCCGGACCCTCAGATCCAGCAATGAAAACCTGCTTGTCGTCCCCAAGTTTAAACGCTCGACTGTGGGAGGAAGGGCTTTTAGTGTTATTGGCCCTAAATTATGGAATAAACTGCCCTCGACTATCCATAACGCACCTACTCTCCAGATTTTTAAATCCCAACTTAAAACTCATCTTTTTTTCTCCGTGCAGTAAATAATTATTTTTATCTCACCGCCTCTGCCTTCAAGTGATCTCACACCTCTTCATGTTATGCTACACGACTAGCTACTGTTAATTGTTCTTTTGATTCTATAACTTCTTTGTTGTTGTTGGAGTTATTTGTTGTACACCTGCTTGTTTATTTGCTATAATGAACAGGCTGACTATCTGATTGTAATTGATTGTACTCTTGTACTCCATTGTGAAGCGACCTTGGGATCTTGAAAGGCGCTATAAAAAATAAGCATATTATTATTATTATTATGTTCTGCAGAACAGGAACCCATCAGTTTTTAAACTGAGTCAGGCCCGTTTAAATTGTACTTTCATGTTACTTTTTAACCTTTCCTGTATAATAAATTAAATGATGTCTAAATACTTTTTGCCCCACTGTATTTGAGGTTTTATTAAAACCCCCTTTCGGAAGTGGCATTAGGGGAGCGCGGGGCACAACCTAACGCGGGGTTAGTTGTAACCAGGGGCGCTGGGGCGCCGCCCCCATCAAAATTCCAGAAATATACATGTATACAAAAATGATATAAAAGTGAATTAAAAATAAAATAGTTTACTAATACGACGTGCCGGCTGTTAGTAAGAGCCTCAGCATTTAATAAAAACTGGCTTTGATCGGTTAACTATTTTATATGTTCTTCAATATGTTTCATGCGTGAGGGACGCCGGACAAATGGATGTCTATCTGAGTCCAAAAATCTACGGGCAGCATGTGACCTGAAGCTGGTCTCTAATTGGTTTCTTAAAGATCCGCCTCCGGATGCAGGTCGCTGCGTCCCTGGCGAATCAGAATTGGATGCGTGTTATTTTATCCAATCTGATTGGTTCTCGTCACCTGTCATTCAACTTTCCACTCTTGGCCACTAAAGCGAAAGTGCGCGGGCGACACCGTTACTCCGACTCCGCCAAAACCTTGTTAGGATGATCACTTTTGTAGAGATGGCAGCAGTTAAACCAAATTCTTTCACAAGGCGTTCGTTGGAAGAAAAAAATAGGATAAAGGATCCCTGTAGTAAAGCTTGTTTGTACGGGAAGAAGGAGGCGGGAACCGGAGAACATTAAACAAGTTTAATATAAAATAAAATGGCGGCGACAGCCCCTCGCGGTCGACTGCCGCCTACACACAAACACAAACTGAAAATAAAAATCTGCAGCCCCTCACGGACGACTGCAGCAACACATAACATAACTAAAAATAAAACACAACACAAAATTCAGGCCTGGTCCTCTCTCGTCCCTCACTGTCGTCGCTCCTCCTTTATACTCCCTCACTCCTCCGCGAGGGCCGAGATCGCTGCGGCTCGCAGCTGGCGCTCATCCTCTCTGATGAGCGCCGCCTCGTCCCGCCCTCACGGTCCCTCGACCTCGCTGCTCGCCACATGCCCCCAACGCCCTTCGCAGGCGGGGGGCACTCCCGAGACTGCGTAAAAAGATAAAAGTGAAGACACTGTTCCTTGAATTTAGTCAACATGCATCGTGATACTGCCCACCGCCGCCCCAGATAAAAAAACGCCCCCCCAAAAATAATCATCACCAGCCACCACTGGTTGTAACACGCATGTTTTAACCCTTTCCACACATGCCAGAATGACGAAACTTAGTGTATTTACTAGTTGCCATATCAACATTATTTAGAGAAAAAAATTAAAATTAAAAAATCTCTGGAAGATATTACTGAACATGTATTTAACCATAGCAAAAGTACATTTCTTACTTAAGTTTAGTTTTCATCTCTGTTTTTTGTGTTTATTTAAAATAAGACAAATCTGATATTATTATAATCTTATATCTGTTATTTAACCCTTTAACTGTCACCCCCCTTTTTGAGAATACACATGAAAATGCACTATCCAAACTTAAAGGGCTGTAATTCAAGAATGCTTTGGAATATAGACCAAAGTTTGGTCTCGTTTTAAAGACGACACTCTGTAGATTATTGCTGAAGTGAAAGCAATTCAAAATATGAAAGTATAAAAGAGTTATGGAAGTTTAAATTTACTGTAAATGAAAAATACTGTATTAAATATTTTTTATTTCATATAAAATATATATTTTACAAAAAATAATTTACTCTAAAATTACTATGAAATCAAAGCCATATGTCTAACCAGTTTGTGTTCCAAATTTGAAGTTGATATCACAAAAATTGAAGTTCCCATGAGATGTTGTTTAGGGTGCTGTACCAGAAACAGCCACCGGGTGTCATTCAAATTCCATTTATTGTTTTTTTTAATGCATTTCCTGTATATTTCTGTCCAAATATCACTTCCATCACAAAACAGTCACCAAATATGGACCCTTGAGACTCAGACCTTTCCGACAATATGTGTTTTGTCAAGATTGGAAAAGATTTTGAATATAATTTAAATATTTACTAGTTGCCATATCAACATTATTTAGAGCACACTGTTAGGATGCATACATCCGGATACATAGCCTTACATGCGGATACATCCGACACAGTTAGGATGTTTTGTTCACCCGTTTCAGCAATATTCGCGGATCACCCGTCGGGTACCCGCCCGTGCAGGACTCTGGTTCAGAGGGCCGGTCCAAATGTGGGGGCGGGCCGTAGTTTGGGGAACCCTGTGTTAAAGGTCCCGTTCTTCGTGATCCCACTGTTCAAACTTTAGTTAGTGTGTAATGTTGCTGTTAGAGCATAAATAATACCTGTAAAATTATAAAGCTCAAAGATCAATGCCAAGCCAGATATTTTATTTAACAGAAGTTCCCTTTCAAAGCCTACAGCGAACGGCCGGCTTGGACTACATCCTGGTACTTCCTTCATAAATGACGTCAGTAGAACAGTAGAGGTGTGTTCGACATCGGCTGCGGCCGGATTCAACTGATTGAAGTAGCCGCAAGTAGCCGCGTGCAGGCGGGGAGGAGCTGCAAATGGAGACGTGAAGTCGGACACTTTCTGCTTCCCGTAGTGACGCTTGCGCTGTGTTTGCATACTTTATCAGCTGAAGTGAAATAAATGCAATATTTGGCAATGCACAGATGTTTCAGAGACATTATTGTCATGTAATACTTGATGTACTGCTTAATACAGCGTGTGTTTGGACAAGAATAGAGTTCAACATATAATCCTACATTATCAATGAAGTGGGGTTTACGTTTTTAATCAGTTTTATTTTGATAAACATGACAATATAACATCGCGACTACATGAAAGGAGGTTTTACTGTTAAAAAAAAAACAGATTTGTGCGCATTAGTGGAGCTGAAGGTTTCAGAATAAACACGAAACACACGTGATCGCTGTCATGCGGTGAATCCGGCCAATCGTGGAACAGCTGTGTCGTCATCAGAGTCCGTGCAGACTCTTGCAGCTGCTCTAGAGAAACTGCACCGGCTGTATCAGCCGACTGCTCTCCAATCGCTCTCGCGGCACTTTGTTGACATACGTCACTGTCACGTGGCGTCGGCGCTGCCTCAAGTCGGACAAAATTTCTAACCGGCATGCACTGCTTCAAGTCAGCCACCGATCGGTCTGCGCATCGCTGGGTGAAGTCGAACAAGCCTTATAACAGACTAACCTCCGCCCACAAGAATACGTGAAAAAAGGGGGCGTGGTCTTGTTGCTGTCCCACGTGGAGAAGAGGACGTGTCGCGTGGAGAAAAGGAAGTGTTGCGTTTGAGTGTGTTTGTCGCCATGTCGTCGAGACGCTGTTATTTTCATCCCGGAGTCAAATCACCTTTGTTTGGTTTTCCCAGGGACGCTGTAGAGATCATTGAGCGCATACATCTCCCGTTAAGAGGCGTGACCTTTCCACGTTCGCTAAGCTGCGGTCAAATCACAACACAGGAACCGCTGGCACAATCAGAACTCGTTACGTATTTCTGAAGGAGGGACTTCATAGAATAAGGAACTCATCAGCCGTTTTTAGGACAGTGAAAACAGCGGTGTACAGATGAGTGAATTGTGTTAAAAATACTGTGTTTTTTTTACACGCGAAACATGAACACATGTTATATTGCACACTGTAAACACAATCAAAGCTTCAAAAAGACACGAAGAACGGGAACTTTAAGATATGGTGCTATATAGCACCAAAAGTGGTTCCCCTATGATTACGACGAAGAACCATTTTTGGTGCTATATAGAACCTTTTTTTTTTAGAGTGTATGCTGTATAGCTGTATTTAGCGATGTGTTTGTTGTCAAACTTTTATTTTTAATGATTAAAAATGCCATTATTTTATTTTAAAAAGTTAATAATTGTATTTTGTAGACAAAATATTTTAGTTTGTCTTGTGTATATTTTTGATTATATCAGGTAACATTTTAAGCTGTTATTTGGTCATGTTACAATGTACCCCACCTA